>JACXGI010008048.1:0-34877 GCA_016801175.1 Esox masquinongy
GGATGCTACGGTTGGAACGGTCACATCAGAGAGGAAATCAGACTCGCAACAGAAAGCAACAGGAGAAGCAACTTACTTCAAAAATAAAGAGGATGGAGTCCAGCTCCTCCCTCTGAGACTTGTTCCCTGAAAGAGATGAGACACTCAGTTACCCTCATAAAAAGAGGAAAGACATTTCAAAATTGTCAGGAATGTCACACAAACCGTTGGTCATATTTCTCAACAGAGCCATCTGACAATGGCAGTTTCTTTGCATCAGTGTCTCCCTAACCTATAGTGCAACATCTGCTGATATATTCAAATCATGTTTAATGTAAGTGAAAGTGATTGCTTATGGTAATGAGGTCTACATAAAAACAACTGCCAGCAGAACGAAGGTCACCTTGCCCTCCACACTGTGGAGATCACTGCCTATTCTAGCTAGGGTCTAAACCCATGAGGAGAGTAGAAGATGAAGTCATCCCACTCCATGATATTGTCAGAACACTGCTTTAAAGAGAAGGGACCAGACAAAACCAGAGAGTGGTTCTTTATTGAAGGGCCTAGGGTGGAGAATGCATTAGACCTGGAGGTTGTCACCGAGGGCTCATGGTGAGTGCTGGAAGGGGACATGCGGACCCGAGTGTGTATTACGGACCCCATGCATTAACAAATCCAGAGATAGCAGGGGGGCACAGGCCTTGGCCACCAACAACCCCAGGTTGGGCCTTATCTTGGCTGAGCCTTTAGAAACAAGATGATAGACAGGCTGTATGCATAATGGTCGGTCTTTTGTTTAGTTCTTCCTTGCCTAATGATAGGTGTAATAGACACATGGGCTGCACAACTAATCAAATTATAATTGAAACTGCGATACTGACATGTGCAATATCCAAATGGCCAAATTCAGCTGTTTGCGGCACCAAAGGAGACACACGCATCCCGCGAGCAGACGGGCATGTTTCCACCGTTCAGAAGAGTTTTTCCTTGCGGGCGCTGTGAGTATTTTTATAGATTACTTTAATACCTTTACCAATTTTATTCAAATACTTGGATTTCCATTGTTAGTTTGAGTTCTCACTGCAACTGTTAGCGAAGACATTTGCTGTTAGCTAGTGAGAGGCACCAAGATATTGTCCTACATACACAACAGCATGGTTATTAAGAGTTGTCGTGCCTACAAACATACTAATATGGGATAAAATATCCCACAAGGGTTGAGAAAGTTTGCCTGATTAGCTACAGGCAACAGCACCAACATAGCAAACGCCATTGCATTGAATGAGTATATACTCAACTCAATGTTAATACAGGCGGCACCTCCAAATTGGCAATAAGGGTAAAATGTTTCAATAGCAGTTAACTTTAAGTGTTCGCACATTACGTAGGCTAGGATTTATATGATGTCTATTTGGAAGTGAGATTATCTACGGTGTTCACAACCAAGTGTTTGAAAATCGCAAATCATAATTGTAATTGCAATATTACAAATTGCGATACAATATTTTATCTGAATCGTGCAGCCCTAATATACATCATCTTGTTTTACAATAGATAACGGGGAAGACTAACTTTCTCTAAATGCGTTTACATCGAGTATGTCTGTCTCTGAGAAAAATCCTGCACTAAATCAAGGAGGTGTGGAGTGTCTGTGTTAAGTGTGGCTGGTGTTTCCAAGCCTGTTCTGACAAGCACTTTCTAGACTACTAATCAAAACTATTTCCATACTTTCAACTCTGTCACGTTCTACCCTTTCCACGGTGTACACACAGGTGTCGTTTCATAGCAGCTACAAAAGAAACTGACGACACCAAACCCTAAAATAAGGTTATTCACGACTGCTCCCCAATGTGGCCAGAGGTGGTGTTTAATTCAGCTGTTAATGTAATACATAAGCTCTGGGGCTTTACACCCAGACTTGCTGGATCACTTATTTCCCTCTGGATGGTCCCAAATCACTTGGTTTCGAGCTGCTGCAATACGATACCAAATCTGAATGTTAATCTAATTGCCGTTGAACGGCAAAGGGAAGTCGCTGAACTGAAATTCACAACCCCTGCAGGACTGAAGTTGCCACCGGCCTTGAACGAGCTGAAAAAGCCATTACCCAGCTAATTATACAGCGTACCACTGGGGTGGTATCCATGGCAACTGTTTAAACAGGGACACGGTCGGAAACACTTTCTTACCTTTTTGCTTTAAATTGCTTTCCAGTGTAATGAAATTTTCATAGAAGATAAAATAAATCTGAGAACAGTTGCTTTCGAAGAAGGTCTTCAGTTCACTCTTCTCAATGATATCTAGAAAGGAAACAGACAAAAACACATTCAGATGCCTTTTCCGACAGCCAGACAAACAAAAGGTTTTTGGCTTAGTGAAACACGCGAAACAAACAAATCGGTCCAAATAAGGCTGATGCGAAACATTTGCATTGAAAATGAAATCAAATTCCACAGAGCCAATTATCAGTGATTATCTCCCACGTCTCAATCATATGTTGTGATACATTGTCATATAACCCATCTTAAACATCCTCAGTAAATCAATGGATGCGAAAATTTGAATAACAGCACACCAAGGACTGGGGCAGTTATAATTAGCCTAACATCTCCTCAAGAAACTTGGTAAACTAGTGGATGGTGTTGATGCAGGCTGTTACAATGGTGCATTAAAATCCTGTGGCCCAAAGCAGATCCGAGAGGGAGGAAAGCACACGGTGTACATGGGCGAGTAGAGAACGTCATCCCCCGGAGTACGGCTGAAGGGCAGGTAGATGCTGAGGGTCAGGGGATGGGCGGGCAATTACAACTGACAACTGTGACACTAAGGAGGCAAGCTCTATAGCACATCTGTCACAGGGACAGTCCTCACCCAAGCTCTGTCCAGTTCCACAGTCATATTTTAGTCCCATGTAATAACACCTGAACGTCTGTTTCATGGACATGACCGACAGTTAAATTAATTTAAGGCAAATCTTAGTGTCCATTACAAAATAAAGCGACGTAAATCAGGAGGGAGCCGTTCTTGTCCTGTGTTTCCGGGCTGATCTAATTGAAGCTCTGATCTGAATGAATCAGAATAGTAAAAAAGCCCTCATTTCAAAACATTTACCACAAGGATGTGCAACATAACGTGGAATTGCAGCAACACATGCAACGCAATATGAAATGAAAACAATTACGACAACGACTGTGTAGTACTCAGAAGAAGCAGTGAAGCCTATTTGTGATGCTTAACTCTGAAGCAGCCTATGAAGAGAATCGTTTAATGTTGGAAGCAAGTGAAATAGTGCACTGTCCACTTAATAGGTTATATTATCTATGGATATGAAATTATGCAATAGGGATATGCAATAGGGAACTCAAATCAGGGAAAACATCAACAACACACCATGTGGCATAAACAACAGGTTGTGCTGGAATGGCAGATAAGACTCCTTTATAGAAAGTTACATATTTCTCAAGATCAAAAACCTTTAAGTAAAGCTGAATTCAGGGTCCAAGAGGAGGGAGATTGCTATTTCTGTAACATACTGACATAAAACCTTTCCAGGTCCTTTCCTTTGGCACGTTAGCAGAGATGTACACGGTTATTCAAGTTTTTAAACTGGGAAAGTTTTAGGCCATTTTCAACAAAGAAAATGTTTTTTTTTTTTTTTTAAATAGTAGAAGTTACTCGTACAGAGACTAGGCCTAGTCCAGGACTAAAATGTAATACCCATGGAGATTTTCAATTGAGGATGATGTTTAGTCCTGTTACTGGGAAACTATGGGCCTAAGATATAGCATGATATTTCAAAGGTGTAATTCAATAAAAAAATAAACCTTCAGCGTACTGCTTATGATGTGAGCCCAATTCATGTTGACCAATGACAGCAGCCCGATTCATGTTGACCAATGACGTGAACCCCATTCATGCTGACCAATGACTGCAGCCCTACAGTCACAGGCTCCATATGTAGTCAGTGAAGTGGGAGATCACTAATGCAACGCAAGAATGGAATAGTAGAATTATTTCGAATCCCTGAACCCTGTTGGGATTTCATGAGTGCCGGAACTGCGATGAGAGTGATGTGAGAGCTTGCGTGTACAGAGGCTGTTCTTTGCTAATGGAGTAGGCCACTGAGTGAGCTGAGGCCTCTCCAAATCCAGCCTAGATTCTCAGCGACTAGGCTACAAATGGCCTTCCAAGTACTTTTCACAGCACACTGTCACATTTAAACAAGTACACCTCAGCTGAACCATGAAGCTCAAAGTCTACCTCACAAGACAAGAAGTCATTGCCAGCTCTAGTAGACCCAGTGAATGAGACTGGCACCTCAGCTCCACCACACACATCGCCTTGACATCAGCATCACGTCTGAGTGCCACCACCTGCTACACCTGTCATTCCCATTCACACAAGAGAACAAATTAGCCAATGAGAATCAAACCTTGGCAAGGTTTGTTTCATGAATTTAATGCCCAGCGTAAGCCGTTTCTAAAAGGAGCATTGAAGCCGGATGTGTAGCGGGGCCATTAGGCTCACTGGGTCTACTGAACAAGCAGCCTAATAACATGAAGGTGGACTGGTGACACATTGCAGATCCAGCAGCTCCGTTCCCAGCAAGGTCCTCCGAGGGCAGCTGACAGGACGGGTCGATCGAGGGCCCAAGGCCCAGGCCAGGCTCTTATCTGGGCCCTTCACATGGACTCCTTGTCAGCATGGTTCATTGTGTTAAGAGTGCTTCCTGCCGGAAAACACGCTGACTGATGAGCAGAAGTCACCAGCCGGCAGCTGCTGGAAGTGCAGAGAGGAGCAGCAGGCACCTCCTCACAGGCGGGAGTCAGGAAGGCTTAGTGGGTTTGTGTGTGAGTGACAGAGGGAGTAGAGGCCATAAATGTGCAGTAAATTCATGAACCAAATTTCACACAGGCCAATCAAATCAAATGACAGTAATTGTCTCTGAAGCAGGGACCTAAAGGAGGGACTGGTGTGTGTGTGTGTGTGTGTGTGTGTGTGTGTGTGTGTGTGAGACAGAACAAGACAGAGCGGAAGAAAATGAAATACAGACAAAAAACCGACAGAGCGTGAGACAGACAGAGCGTGAGACAGACAGAGCGTGAGACAGACAGAGCGTGAGACAGACAGAATGTGAGAGCAGGATCATTGTTCGGATGAGGACATCCCCAGGTCACACCCTCACCTGTTTATTTTTCCTGCAGCTGTCAGCCTTAATGTTCAGGTCAGCTATTTTTTTACGAGCAGAAGTAGCCACACAGAGTAGTTCAATTCACAAACTAGAGAAACAACGAATATGCTATTCTAGTGACTAGCCAACCAAGCCGTTCCTTCCCCAAGTTTGACTATTAGCTTCTTCATATTTGGATGATTAGCAGTGTTAACTGCAGAACGTGTGCGTGTGCGTGTGCGTGTGCGCGTGTGTGTGTGTGTGTGTGTGTGTGTACCAAGCTGGATCAGTTCTCTCTGACGTGCTTCCCTGCTTCATGTGACAGGCCCACCAGGTCAAATCATCTGGCTCTTTCCACCCCTCGCATCAACTCACTGCTCTGCTCAAATCCCCCTAGACAGGCTTTAAAGACAAGCTCAGGGAAGACAGGAAGACTCCTGACAGAGGAAGAAAATCTCCGGCCATCTAAACAGACAGTACACTACAGTTGAGCTGCTGTTCGCAGTGGTGAATTTCAATTGACTCCAGTACAGACTGCTTTCCTGCATTTAGGAAGGGCTTCATGTTGGACATTTGGATAGGACAACCTCACCCCGACCATACCTGCAGCACTTTGCTCATATTGTTCATTAGGTAAGTAGCCATAAGTAGCCTAAATCTGAGATTTTATTTAAATTTAGAAATACAATGTGATGTATCATCTAACAGTAACAAAGACTATCAAGACATTTGCCAGACAACCCCTGCGTGTTGACCAAATCTACAGGAACAACGTGCTCTGGATAGATGAGTCAAGGGCGCAGTTGTTTGGCCATAATACAAGATACAATCCCGCGATACAATCCCTTCGAACAGAACAACCTCACGCCCACCGCAAAGCAGGTAGGTGGCACTATTACGGTCAGGGGGTTGCTTTGCTGTCTCAGGGGCCAACTTGATTCCATATTGTCTTGAGGAGAATGTGAGACCAACTGTGAAAAAGTTGAAGCTGAACTGAACATGGATCTCGCCACTTGACAATGATTAAAAACTAAAGCTAACTAAAACTAAACAGAGTGGCTCAAAAACAAGAAATGGAGGGATATGTACAGCAGAGTCAACGGACAGCTCAATCTTATCGAAATGCTGTGGAGGGACTTGAAGTGGGACGTGCACCTAAGAACGCCCTCAAACAAGACAGCGGAAACAATTCTGTAAAGGGTGGGCAAAACTTCCTCACAGTCGATGTAAAGTTATTTCAGGAAAAAGGGGGCAAAAACAGCTATTGAAGCTAGGCGTGTACTTTTTGCCACAGTAGGAAAATGCATTTTGGTTGATATTAATTGCATAAATGGTTTCAACTCAATTGTGCAATTCGCAGAATTGGGTTATCTTTATCAACAAATGTGGTTGGGAATTTCACTTAAATGTGTGTCAAAATATATGTATATTTTCCAAGGGGTGAACTAACCCTTCACAAGTCTGTTTCTCCTTATTGTGTCAAGGTCAAACCCTGTGGGACCATCCCAGTCAATGGCCCTCTCAGTGCCCCTGGGGCCATGTAAACTTATGCAGAACTGTTTCAGCAGGTTCTAGGAATTTTAAAAAATTACATCAGATCTGATTCCTTTGTGCAAAACAACACCAGTGTCTCTCCTCTGCAGCCAACGAGTTGTCAGCCTGCCTGGGGACACAAGGCATTCAGCTGTGATTTAACACAGCTCTGTTATGGCAGCCTGAGAGACGAGGTGGAAGGTTGTATCACTTAACTGGAAAGGGAAGAGGAAATGCTGTTCTGATTCTCCTTGCTCTTACTTCAGAGAGCACTTTCTGTTTGTGGAGAGGAGCAAGTTCCAACATTTTACTGTTTGTGTGCGTGTGCGTGCGTGCGCCGGCCAAATTCCAATAGCAGAAAACAGACACAGGGTCAGTTGTCATTCCAAACACTTCATTCCACTTGGCCAGTCATCTGACAGTCAATAGCAGTCCGGACTAATGTCTTCTAGCTCGACTGATAGCAGGCCATAAGAGTAGTGTCCAATCACTCAGCATGGCCAAGAATCATAATTACCAAATTCCAGAGAGGAGAACCACCATTGACTATTCTACGCTGACAGTGGAACAGAAGATAAGATTATAACGGGAAAGCTGGTCTTAAGAGTTTAGAGTCTGACTTTTCTGTACTGCGGGTTTCCTGATGCCAGTCAAATCCCAGCCAGGCTGAGCAGCCATTGAGACCCCATGTGAGAGAAGCAGAACTGGAGAATAGCATCCAGCAGAAGCAAGGCAGAGAAGCTGATGACTGACGACAATATTAAATATTCAGAGAGTGTTACTGAGGAAGAGAGGAAACACAGCAGGGTCATTTGTTGTCCACGCTGAAACGTAGCGATCCCTGTTTATCACCACTACGTTTCTCTCAGGGAAATCAGACGACCGACTGTAAAATGTCAGGCAAAATCTTAATGTCATGACAGCGTGACTCAGGCGAGCAGCTAACGCGGCGGTCACGGCTTGTCGAAATACATCACATAAGAGTCCAACAGCGTGACCTTTGTGCCTTCAGTGGTGAAACTGTTAAAACCGGGGCCCCAGGCCACTTCCCAGTGACTCAGGACCAATAGCACACTACTGCGTGACATGTCGCTCAGCAAACACCAGTCCAAAGATAACAACAGCATGACAACCGTGAACCAAATGTTGTCACAATGAAAATGTCATGTACTGGGTTTATGCACAAACTAACCTCATGTAAATGTACATTTTCAGTAGTGGCCATTTTGCTTTAGGTACTAATCTGAGAGACTACGATGAGCAATATTTGTCCATATATGTGGCATATCAAGTTTGTACAGATCGGTTATTTGGTGCCAGAGAGAAAGTGTTTTAAATGTTTCCACATAATTCAAATTGGTTCCATTTGGAAATGGACCCATGTACCAGATTTCTAGGGCTGACCCCATTTAGTGAATTGCTTGGTCAATCAAGATTTTTAAAGTAAAAAAAAAAAGTCCTTCCAAAATCCTTCCTATGTGATTGTTAAGAGCGTTGGGCGCCAGTCCAAGACAATCAAAAAATGTTGTCAAGACATGCTTTCAATAGAAAACCATTACAACCTGCCGCAAACTGAGAAAAGCACAGTCGAGTAGGGATGTGAATGAGAGCCACAAGCTCCTGGTGTGACTTGTATCCCTACAGTGCATTAGAGCACATCCAGGAGCTACAGCATGTGCAGAACTCACAGCTCTCCCATCAGAGACCAGGCCGCATAGCAGGTTAGTCTGAGAACAAGTTGATTCAAGACAAGGTTACCCTTCCAAGTTAGATTGGCCAAGAAACATTCAAGGTGACTAACTAGTTTTTACACTGTTTTATATTGCCTTTCCTTTGAAAAAACCCCAAAGATTTAGCTTATTGAATGTGCCTTGATCAGAGCGGCTACTGTTGCAGTCTGGTCATGTTAATAAGACACAACTTAGATAATGATGGCAAAAACAATGTTCAATGTGTTGTCCAGGTCCAACAGGACAGGCAGAAGGGTGTTCAGACAAAGCCTAAAGGTTGAAACCAAATGCCAGACCAGTAGTCATGGGAAGGAAGGTCACACAGTGCCTGCTGGTCGGGGAAACACTGGATGAGCATTGAAATGAAACGGAGCTTCACTATTAACTTGATATTTCTCAAATCAACACACAGCATCCAAAGCCCCCGTTTTGTAATAACACTCCGTCACGGCTTGGGGTTATAGAGCTGGCTAGTGATGACTGCTATGAAAAGAGGAAACCATGAACAACATGTCGACTATAACGCATCACAGCCACCTACCCACGTGCCACGCCCCCTGCCTGTGTCACCTGCATTAGGCTAGGCCAAAAAGTTGACCCGGTGAAGGTCATCCAGTCACTGGAGCCAATGGAATATTTACACGGTGCTGTAAAAACACCCGGACACTTGGTTAAGGGCCCGCTTGAACGGAGACAGCAAACACCACTTCATGTTGGCATAATGGTGTCAACAAATAATTCACAAAAAGTGTGGCAAATGTTCTCAAGCTGAAGGGAGTTCAAGTGTGACATTAGCACTGCATGGAGTCATGAATATTGTACTGTACGTCACAGGGCCTGGTTAATCAGTCTTTGATTGGCCAGATTGACTCATTAGCGTTTAAACCCAGCTGCGCCTCCGATTCTGTCAGCAGGAGGAGGCGGGTGGCCTGCCACTGCAGGAGCAACAGGGAGAGGCCGAGGAGCAGGAGCCAGAGAAAAAGGGAGAGAAGGGGAAAGAGAAGGAGTAGAGAAGGGGCTGGGAGTAGAGGAGGGGCTGGGAGTAGAGGAGGGGCTGGGAGTACAGAAGGGGGTATGAGTAGAGGAGGGGGTAGGAGTAGAGGAGGGGGTAGGAGTAGAGGAGGGGGTAGGAGTAGAGGAGGGGGTAGGAGTCTGAGAGGGAAAAATAACACCAAACATTCTTGTTTCCTTTGTTCAGCATGTGAGGTAATTAAACATGCAGTCGTCAGTTGTGAAAAAATGATTGCCCATCTTGGTCATTCAACCCACTGAAAGGTATCATTATGTCAGGTGTTTGAATACCTCGGTACTCCAGCCCTGCCCAAAACACTCAGTTCAGGATCCTGGATCATTTCATTTGAAAAAACAACAGACTCTTACTCTTAGGGACACTGGCTAGGATTCAGTGCTGGTTCTGCAGGAACTATGTGACATAACTGCAGGACTATGCTGCAGTTCGTTCTGCCTCAGACAAGGACACCTGGAGCAGTGCCTTTAAGTTGCAGTAACACAGGTCACTAACACAGTCACAGCGTTGGCATTTGCCTTCATCCAACCTACATGGAGAAACACCCACAGTGGCCCTAGATGGTACCCCATTGGGGGCTTCATAACCGTGACACAGCCGGCAACAGGGAGTCTCCCTCCTCTTCGTCTTCACCCTCCCAGTCTACCACTGATGCCAGAAACTCTGTGCAAACTATTAATCAATCCTAATCTCACCGCAACTGCAACACAGCCAGACATGAGCCCAGCTCAGCTATTTTCAAATCTGGCACCAGGAAGCCATCCTACAGGGAGAAAACACAATAAAGCTTCAGTCAGCCAGGAGCAGCTCCGAGCCTTCACTCCTCAGCCCTCTGAGAGCAGCTCAGAGTACACCGACTTCTGACCACTTTAACAGAAGGCTAACGATGAATCCATGGCAACCAGCTGCATCGGGCGAGACCGCAGTCTGTGACTAGATGCATCTGACAGGGAGGGATTGGGATGTACTAGGAGGCAGTGTAAGGACAGCAGAAGGTCCGGGCTAACTAAGGGGCTGTGCTAACCCCGCAGCTGTTCCCACAGTCACTAAATGAGCCCAGGACACCAGGCGGAACCAGAGAACCCCAGTGAGACCACAACCTAAACTCATCCGTCGGAGCCGTACTGGTGTCCATATCTTGTGGTCGACGGGAGCCAGACGGCTAGCACTCGGGCTGCACGGCGCTGCTGTGATGAGAACTCCTCAGTCTGCAGCGAGCGAGCAAAGGGCAGTTCCTAGTGATGTAGCAGCCTCTCCGAGGGCACCGTACCATAGGCTTCGGCAAATGCAGTTGCAATACATGTTACCACGACAAAAGTTAACACGAGTAGGCTATCAGTAATACTGTTCGAGGGTTTAATAACCTCCATGACATTGCATTGGGTGCATATGGTCTCTGATGCCTGCATCATCAGGTCGTCTCACGAACAACAGAATTTATCGCAGCTAATAAAAAGTGCATTCACAATAAAGGCACTTGTTTTTCCACACTCTCTCTTCCATGACTTAGCATTAAGCAGTCAGAGAATAGCCTAAAGTAATGTCCCAAATAGTTTTAAATTTTATTAACAAAATAATCCATAAGGATACTTAATAGTCCCATTCGCTTTAAAATGTTAACTAATTTAATTTGTCAGATCATTTTCATCTGTAGGCTACAGAAGAATATAATGCCGTCTAAGCTATCAAAGTCGTCATATAGTGCAATATTAGACTAAACAAGGCGGGCACTATACTGTTTGCTTTTTTTAACAGGTTTGTTAATACATTGCGCCATCCACCAAATTTAGGGCGTATGCACAGTGCGAACAGTGCATACGCCTCTTCCAAGTATTAAAAAAGGTGAATACATCGCCTATCAGCGACGTTTGAACAGGCATTCGGGACGATGTGTAAATCTAGACATCGCCCAGTCCTAATCGTCACCCAGTGTGATAAATAACAGTGGTTTACAATGAACTGTCAAGAGCCATTCACCTCCCAGGGGTGTGTGATCTTGGCAGCCAAGCATGTTATTCCACTGTCATTGACAGTAGGGTTGGGCCATGTCTGAAATGCCACATTGTCCCAACAACCTGTTCAAACGTTGACAAACAATGTAGCACGTGGTATTAAGGGAGGGGCTCAGTTCTAAGAATTACGTGACATAACGGACTGCTGTTACATGCACTGGTTATTGTTACAAACACCGCAAAAAGTCTCACGAATATGAATATTTAGTACTAATAAAAAAGGTATCATTATACCATTGCCTTTTTCGGTTTGGTGTAATTTGGTAAGCAAAAACGTAATCAAGTTTAGTTGAAAATAAGAAGACTACTGTATATTGCATTATTAAGCCTACTACAAGTAAACAACTTTTTGAGATGAAACTCTTATGCATATAGATCTATTGAATGAATTCATGAGAGTACCCTAGGTTTCGCATAGGCCAATTAAAAATTCACAATAAAAATGTTAAAACATTAAACTATACAACAAGGTGTCTGCAGAGTTGCTGCCGGGATCCATGATCGTCTAACATTTGAGAGGAGAAAAATACATTAAGCCCTATGGCATTTGGCACAGAATATATTGGTGTCCTCAGCTCTACAATGTCTTCCTACATAATGTTAGCAGTCCAACTAAATGTTTTAAACATACGGACCAGGGATCGGCAACAGGCCCATGTGTGATTCGTTTCTTGGACCCTTGAATGACGTTAGTATAGATTGAACCTTGACAGACATAGTAGTGGCTGTCTGCATCCTGACCTCAGGCCAATCAGTCTGTCAGGGCCAGCTAATCTTGGCAGCTTAGCACAGCGGAGCTCCTGAATTGACGACTGCCACTCTTCTTTGAGAAGAGGCTTTTAGATACTTCATTTTAACAGGGATGAAAAGCAGCTGCTGGTGAGAGACAAGTTGCTTTCCAATCGTCACAACCTGGCTATGCTGCAGTGGACAATATGAAGATGCTCGCTAGAGCTGACCTCTAAGCAAAAATTATTAATAAAATTGTCTACTCTTCTGCTGATAACTAGTGACAATATGCCTGGCAATGTTCTTAGCAGTCTGGCCACCGAGTTATTACCAAACAATCCGTGCGGAGCCTAAACTCCATAGCATTTTGATGACTGGGGGGAAAAAAACAAAAACACACACAGGGCTCAACGTTAACATTTTTGGCCGCAGTTCAAACATTTGAAACTTACTGGCCCCAAAATCATTTTTACCGTCCCACCTTCCAAAAGTTGTAAATTATCATCGTTACAACATATAACCAAATACTATTGCTACTTAACATGTTTAAACCTTTATGAAATGCATTCTGGATATATAAAACATCCAAAATATTTTTATATTTCTTTCATCACATTTCTAATTATAAAATTAATAAAAAGACAACAAAACATTTGACTTGTAAACAAAACACTAACTCACAAACACTAATCCCCCGGGGAACAAGGTGAAAGGTTGGTCAAGTCTTAGTTACTAGGTATGCGATAGTTACAAGTCACGCGATCACCCAATGGGCATCTGCATTAAATTCCTGACCAGTATGGTCAAGGGCCCTGACGACGGATTGTCAGCCCCCCACTTGGCTGTCATGCAGACCAGATGTTGTTTGCTATTGGCATGGCTGGTCAGGGACTGTTTGCGGAAGTTGTCAGCGCCTTTATAAAAAGACCCGCATTTGTCCGATCTAGCCGGGAACTTACGACAGACAACCGAGTGCATCTGAGTTCCATCGAAGTCGAAACAGGTAAATTATATTTCGCACTGAGGTAAAAATGTTCGTAGTTATCCTTCGCTGCATTCTTCACTTGAGTGACTCAGGCAAGTTTTAAAATGTTTTATTGAAAAACAATACCAGACAGCCAAGCCTCACATCACTGCTCAGCTCTGGACTGGGCAAAAGCACACGCAAAGACCTGCAAAGTAGTTATTTGTGAGTGTGCCAGATTACGAAACAGCTGGAGGATGTCGAGTTCATAACACGATTATTATTTTTATAAATCTCAATTGTTTTTGCAATGGCCCGATCGGGACAGTGACTTGCTAGTTTTATTTGTGCTGACTTTTTACTGGCCCGGGGCCAATGGGCCATCGTTATTGTCGAGCCCTGACTCATTTTGAATGATATTTGCAGATTATGGTTGGGCAATAGCATGACATAATTGTGATAAGGAGCTATGGTATGTCTGACAGACAGAAAGCGATTGTAGCTTTTCACCAGGATGCAGAATGCCCCCCCACGCCCGAAAAAAACACAATAACAAATGTATCTGGGGCATCCAGTGGTGTTGTCACACCAATTGCATAACTAGGAATAAAGAGTTTGGTAATGCTGAAAAGCAAGTGTATGAACCAGCTACAACACAAAACAGTTAGTGAAATCAAAACAGACACGGCATACTGCACTCGTTGGTACCCCCGTACGTTCTCGTATTTATAACATCTGACCATAAAACCAGTCTGACCAGCCTTAGGCTACCAGTTTTGTTGACTTATAATCCGTGACACAATAATGCTCAGCGCAGAACATATGCAATGGGACAAATGAGGAGAAACAAAAGCATTTACGATTGCCAAACATTTTCCTTTATTTTGACTAACAACTCAGGAGGGTTGATTGAGTAACGACTCACCTTTGACTAAGGTTGTCGTTACTCAATCAACCCTCCTTACTGCTCTGAAATCCAAACACAACGAATATAGTTTAAAGATACGTACAATTCATTATTCCACAAACTAATTTACAGTTTGTTTATGTGCTTTGCTCATCTTTAGAAGATTAACAGCGGTGCAAATTGGTTTAGTGCCGTCTGGGGTTGACAAGTATCCTTGCCTCAACACTCTCTAGCAACTCCTTGTGGCAGGTTGGGCACCGGCAAGTTAACTTTCTAATATCCAACAATGTTATGAATTCAAACAAAGACAATGACAACAGACGTCTGAATGACACCCACGTCTGTATTAACATGCAGCAGTAGACTATCCATGTTCTACAATATGAACTGATCCAGGCTGCCACAACTCGGGACAATTTGCTTAAATATTTCTACCTGAGAACTACTGTAAATCAAAAATGGTAGCTACATAAAATTGATGTCCTATTCTAAATAAAATGACTCTGAGGTGAGATGAATCATTCAATTACGGTGTTGTGAAGATAATTTTGGTTTGCAAGTATAAACATGAACAGCCATCTACTTAACCATTGTCTACAAAAATTTTCGTCAAAGCCAAGGACAAATTGTATGATTCTGCACCAAAAGTAAGAGTATATATAAAGAACAGGCTCCCTGAGTCGAAAACAATAACGGCAAGAGACATGTTCTGCCGTACCTGTTGTGCAGTCCCGACGAAAGCCGATAAAGGCAGGGTCATTTTAAAAGTTAATGAACAACTACCGAGAACATGCTCTTAAGTCCCTGCAGCTTGTGGTGTGTATTGCGACCAAATGGGCTGCTGACAACCTTGCGGCTGCACCAATGAACTATGCCTACCTACACACCTACTAGCAGAGACACATGAGAAGCCTGCAAACCAACTAGCTTTTATGTCACATCAAAGGAAGTATCTTCATGAAAAGATGATCTTGATATTTATAGGAGTATTTTGATAACTATTTATTAAAAAGTAATCATGTACGTTGCAGCATATTTACATAAACAGCAATTGCTTGTATCAGCTCATGTCTCACATCACATGCAAGACTGTGGTATAAATTCATATTCTGATGATTTGGTATTTACACACAATAATTCTGTACAATACAGTTGTATTGTGTTTTTTTTTTTTTATTCAGTTCGGGCCAGTAAAAATCAATCAGGGCAAGATTTCAGACCAACTGGCCCAATCGAGCCAGTGAGAAAAAAGTTAGCACTGGACCCTGAGGGTGTCTCATTCTTAGTACAAGACATTTTGTGCTTAAAAATTTCTAAAAACAACAAATGTTTTAAAAATATACATACATTTTTTTCTGACCACATTAGATAAGCAGCCATGGTTCTGAAAGTACTGCTTGTTAAAAAAATTAACACTGTCTTTAGCTTTAACAGGGTAAAAAGAACTACATTCCAAATAATTACAAGTGACCTCTTAATGATCAATATTAAAAACTGATTGTTAGATACTAGGCTGTACAGATGAGAGGTGAGTTGATAGGCTGGATTAGTTCGGTGTGTTGTCCTAAGGACAGAGGTGTTTTCACAAGGTTTTCACACGGACAGAGCTTCCTCCCTGTGGGACATTGAGGCAGGTCCTTATCTCTTCCAACCCATAAGAGTAAGTCTCTGGATATTTCTACAATCTTTCCTGAGACAGATTCAATACGAGGACTCCAAAATAAACAATTACTGCAGTCCGCAGTACACTTTCTTTCTCAAGGCTGCACTACTACAAGAAGTAATTTTCATGGAAATGACTCCTGAAAATCACAAAAACCAGCCTGTATTAGGTCATGAAATTGAGGTAAGCCTGACTCTGGAGCAAACACTGAGATGTTAACACAGCATCTTTCCTGTATACAAGGGAACAACATGGAACAAAAATAGAAACGCAACTTCAAACATTTTACTGAGGAGAGCTCATCAAGAAATGCATCAATTTGTGAATTTCACATGAGAGAAATAAACTTTTTGCGTTATTCAGTTAATGAAACATGGGTTTCTACGTTGAAACAATGTCTAACCTGTAAAATATGGCAAAGATGAGATCTAGATTCCCCAACAGGACTTCGCAATCTGTAAAGTGTGCTACGATTGTACTTATTTATCCAGAAGTAGGTCAGTGCTGATTCTGAATAACAGATGGGGCCTGGTTCTCGGATCTCAGCAAAACAAAGTCACATTGTTTTTATACAGTACTTGATATCATCAAGAAATACCAAATCCGTCCCATGAATGAACAGCATCTCATTCTATAATACTGACACTTGTGCTCATCTGGCTAAGGGATCTTTGAGGTGTGGATAAAGAGGACAGCTGTGTGCTAGCTGCATTTTTATCATGGCACACACTGTTTGCAATGCTAATTTCTTGGGTACCGTGGCGCCATTTCTCTTTACACTGCCTGATGCTTATCTTGGTGCTGTACCCAGCTCAGGGAAGTCACACCATGACCAGCCAGCCGACTCCCTAGCAGGAACAGGAATGAACCAACATAACCCTGATCATATGGTTAAGGGAGCAGTCAACATCATTACAAGAACGCGAACGTTAAATATCATTAGCAACATGAATTACCCGCTTATCTTAGAGTGTCTCCTTTTCCTGCAGCACACATGAACCTCATTTTGATTGTGAATAGTGGCGGTTTGTGTCACATTCAGACAAAGTCAGATCACTTTTTGAGAACAGTGTGCTTTTGGAGAAGCCTGGCAGTTTGAATGTTATCATGTGACAGATGAGGCTTTTTGACTCTTACTGTATTGCTTGCTTCAATTTTGCTCTGACTTTCTCCCCACTGTTGCATGTGGTATGCGATAATGAAACCTTCGTGATGACCGGTCAAACACTCTGGTTGTTTAATGAACGGAACAGATTAGCTTAACATTGACCTGTCAAACACCCTGGTTGTGTAATGAATTGAATAAATTGGTTAAACTTTTCGTCTACAAGTACAGTATAAGAGCGTAAAATCCTCATCAAGGATGAAACTATATTGATACTCTGTAATGTATTGATCGCAAGAATAAAACAAGTTATGTAATTTCAGTGTACAACTGAATAAATAATGATATAATACAGTTGTTTGTTTGTTTTTTACAAATTAGCTACACCAAAATCAAAGACATTTCTGATAAGCCACACTTATGTCTGATTTCACCAAAATGTAAAAAGCCAAGCGTGTTGATTTTAAATCCGATGAGTATTGTTCTCTTGATACTCATGTTGAATTATGCAAGAGAAGGGAACAACAACAGTACCTCACGAGGCAGTTAAACACTGCAGGTAAGTGCTGGCAGACAGAGCAGGTTTTTGGTCATTGCAGCGCTGCTCCAACCCTTTATATATTGTAGAGCGTCCAGTATACACTGATGAGCTGAAACATTATGATCACTCACAGTTGAAGCGAATAACATTGATCATCTCCTAACAAGGGCACATGTCAAGGTCTGGGTAGATTAGAGGGTAAGTGAACAATCAGTTCTCATAGCCAACGTGTTAGATGCAGGAGAAATGGGCAGGAGTTAAGACCTGAGTGACTTTGACAAGGGTCAAATTGTTATGGCCATACGACTGAGTCAGAGCATCTCTGAAATGACAAGGCTTGTGGGGTGCTCCCGGTCAGCAGTGGTGAGTACCTACTGACAGTGGTCCGAAGAGGGACAAACCACAAACCGGCGACAGGGTGTAGGGTGCCCAAGGCTCACCGATGCAAAAGGGCAACGAATGCTATCCTGTCTGGTCCAAACTGACAGAAGGTCTACTCTAGCACAAGTCACAGGAAAGGTTAATGATGGTTACCCGGAGAAATGTGTCACAACACACAGAGCATCGCACTCTGCTGTGTATGGGGCTACGTAGCCGCAGACCAGTCAGAGAGCCCATGATGACCCCCGTCCACCATTAAAAGTGCCTACAATGGGCACGTGAGTGTCGGAACAGTGGAAGAAGGTTGCCTGGTCCAAATGAGTCGTTTTCCCGGGGAAGTGATGGCACTAGGATACACTGTGGGAAGACAACAAGCCAGTGGAGGGGTGTGATGCTCTGGGCAATATTCTGCTGGAAAACCCTGGGTCCGGGCATTCATGTGGATGTCAATTTGACACATGCCACCTACCTAAACATCGTTGCAGACCAGATACACCCCTTCATGGCAATGGTATACCCTGATGGCCGAGACCTCTTTCAGCAGGATAATGCACAATGACACACAGCACACACTGTTCGGGAATGGTTTGAGGAACATGATGATGAGTCCAAATTCCCCAGATCTCAATCCGATAGAGCATCTGTGGGATGTGCCGGACCAACAAGTCCGATCCACGCCAGCTCCACCTCGCAACTTACAGGACTTGAAGGACCTGCTGCTAAAGTCTTGGTGCCAGATACCACAGGACACCTTCCAGGGGCCTTGTAGAGTCCACCATGCCACGGCGGGTCAGCACTGTTTTGGCGCCAAGCAGAGATACATTACTTTAACATATTAGGCAGGTGGTCATAATATTAGGCGGGTCAGGTGGTCATAATATTTTGGCTCAAATGTCTACATTTCGTTATAAGTATAGAACCACCAAAATACCTAAACTCTTTTTTCATGCCAATACAATAATATACATTATGCACTATAATACATTACTCAAAACATTGAGTAAAATGTATCTATTAACAAACGGCTGCATTATTAGAATAGCTTTCCCATACATTTTTCTTTATTTTAATTCTACTTTTCAAATCACAATTTTATGGTGTCTGCATCTTGATTATGGCCTTGCCTTACTGCTCTAACTACCAGGGTTCTCAGGAGAGTTGAAGATGGGTATGCATCCTCTGATTCTGCTCCTTAACATAGGGCTCGCTTTACCAGGAATTTTGCAGGAACCAACATGCTTGGAGGAGAGCCCTCCTCAAGCAAACAACCACAAGAGTTTGCAGACGCTGACCGGCCACAAGAAGTTGCCGAGCGCAATGAGGTAAGCCAAACCTGTCCAAGATCCCCCCAACGCCTATGGACGTTGCTGAGTCAGTTCTCATTGCAGTATCCCAGGCACTGTCTGTATGCTGCAAGGAAGATTAGAACCCTGGTTGCAATTACACAGCTTCACTGCAAGGCAGTGTCTTAGGCCTGGAGCGCTCCACAATTATGATGAGCATTGCTCACGTCATTCTGGTCACTAGGCCAAGGCTAATCTATAGCCTAGATATAGTGCCATGTGAAAATCTTAGCGGTACAAAAGACAGTTCTACCTCAGTACGACAGTCTAGCAATGGGAGAATGTTAACTGCATACTCTTCGTCAACACTCCTCTCAAATTATCATCAAACCCCATTAGATAAGAAATCCAGACGGTCCGTCTCCTCTGAATATCTCAAATGGGCGATGAAAACGTGAGGAGAGAGGACACAAGGACAATACAATAGAGATTCTCCCACTGACAGGTGTAATAGGTCTACAGTCATCGCAGATAACTATGGGAGTGGCTCAGAGGAAAACACTGCATGGGATCAGGCCAGGCTGCTCCTCCTCCTGTACCTCAGCCACACCCACACATCTACTGTCAGCTCTGAGCCCTGCAGGCCTGTACAAGATAGGAGTGGAGCCAGCACATGGCCAGGGTGATAATGGCAGAAGCCGTCATCCTAATGGGCAACGCTAGACAGACACGGACCTGCTAATGGCTGTCTAGAGTCACCTAACCTGTTTAACACACATAGGCCATCCAGCTATTCACAGTAGATAGGAGATTGCCTTCTCTGACACATGCCTTAATATCATCCCAGAGCAGGGCCAACAGAACAGCGGTAAAACGCCACGGTGAATGTACCCCATTTCTAAGCAAAAGATACTTTACATTCCTGGAGCAACTGTTATGCGTTTGACTCAAGCAGCCTATACGAGACTGTAAGATAACACCTGCCCAGAAAGGAAGACAAAAGATAGACCTGGATTTTCACCAAAGCTGTGGTATTAACCTGATCAGACCAGGTATTACTGGCTCATTTTCTGACAACAGCAACACACGGAGTGGGATTGCCCTTTGCCTTCCATCGCTTCAGTTCAGTAGGCCTGTGTTTTTTTCCAGTGTCACTGATGTTAATGTTAATTCTAACCCTGACCCATCTTCATTTATGGTTTTCCAAGCAAAACCCTCTATGGGCCCATAGAAGCACAATGCCATTTTTAAGGTGAGATACGTGAGCGCATTCTTAGCATGAGGCAGAGGTGAGGTGGTGCGTGGAATTCAGCAGGTGAAGGATTGTATCAATTGGGATAACTTCTTCGGTCAGGCAGATCAAAAATATTCACGATTGTTTTGTCTTTCATTCCAGGGCTTGACAACTTTCAACAAATTTAGTGCAGCACAAGCAGTGAAAGAACTCCTGAATGAGTGCCCAGAAGGCAGGTTGTGTTACTATCTTAACAGGGCACATTTAGAGCTTTTACAATCAGAAACCTTCATGCCCCAATCACACCCATCAAGAAGGTAGACCACTGAACTTGGGTAGATGTAAATTCCATGGTTTTATTTCCTTGATAAACTGGCATCTAGGGACAGTGAATAGACCTAGGGCAATAATAGAGCCCGGACTACGTCAAAGAACAAACAAGCCCTTTCTAGATTAGGCTTTAGTCAGTCACATAGGGTTATTTTCTATTTGGACAAAACTAAACTGGCAATTAAAACACGGTATGACACAAAGACTAGCCTGAATGACATTTAAGAAAGCCGACTATCTAAGATGTGCTTTTAAACTCTGAAGTGGACAAGTGATTGAACTTAAGCTACACTGTAGACTGAGAGAAAAGATAACGGGTGTGAAGCCATCCAACATGTTTTGAAAGCGGAAAAAAATAATAATAAAATCACCTGTCAACGAGGTCTCAGCTCGACTAAGCAGGGAAAGGGCCATATTAAGTTGGTTTCAAGGTCTTTACAGCAGCCATCCTAGTTGATCCCTTACCCCACCATCACTCAGCTAAAGCATGGAAAGATGAGGAGGAAGTGACCCTGTGGTTAACATCCCGTCTGTCTTCCCTCTCACACACAAACGTTAAGGAATAGCCGTGCAAAGCCTAGTCAGAGGCGGTGAGTTATCTGGTGTTCAAGCAGGCTCTTGTAATTAACAACCTCGGACAGGTCCGGCCAGGCATTGCCTTCAAATTAACAGCCAGCTCAACGTGACAGATCTGATCACTCAGGACAAAACCAACACAAAGAAACACCAGTGAAAATAGGCACACTGCAGACTGCCCCTTCATGTAGCCTCAGCAGTTTAATGTCCATGGTGGCATATTTCCGAGGGGTGTTACAACCCCGAATATTTGTACTGAACTTTTTGATATGAGGACCTCAATACGATCCACACTTTCAAACCCAAAGAAAAGAAAATATAACATATCAGCATAAAAACACTAGGCCCATTTACTGAGTAACTGTGTGTTTAAAATGATGTTACAACAACTATCAATAAAGTCGATTAAATTGTCAACAAATGTTGTTATTGATAGTTCGGTCTATTTGGAAAGCAGGTAGAAGTATTGAAAGAAGGCAGAAGCTGTGGGGCTGTTTTAACTGGCTTTCATAAGAATTCCGTGGGGCACTTGCACAGGTGGAGATTGTTTACAGTTGAGTAGTGTCTGCTAGCTAAGCATTCCCTACCTTATTCATGGATCATCATAAATGCTGTCCAATCCCACGTTTCTCCATGATAGAAACATGAGTAAAATGCATCCCCAGTCAAACTTAATTGATTGCAATACAGTGATGTTGCCCATTATCAGATTATCAGGTACTATGAGGTATCAGATTCTTGTCTCCACTATATATTTTGTTGTACAGATTCAGTAAGCACACTGCAATTTTGAATTAATTTCAAAAGGATAAAGCATGCTATTTTAGCAGATTTAGGCAGTAAAATATGAAGCAAGTAAACAAGCTGGTTGTACTAATTAGCTGGAGCTCACTGTGTTTTATTTATTATTCATAATACATCAAAACAGTTTAACATCTTGCAAGCCGAAGCAAAACAGCTGTGTTTTGAGAACAATTCAAAAACACCTGTAGGTACATATATGAAATAAAACCCTAACTTTTTTGCACATATTGTACGCGTATTAGTTTTATAACTGCTATCTCAAGTTGCTTTAGTGAGCATTGTGTAAGAACTTACATTTTATAAAACACAAAGCACTTAATGGTAGAATTTAGTTTTTTCATCCAACAAATCAATTAATTGAAGCAGTAATCAATGGATTAACCAATTTTCAAATATTTATCATCAACCCTATTTTACAATTTTAAGAAAATACAGTCTCCTATTGTGTTCTCGTCAGGCATAATAACACTCATGATCCATACCGGGTTAGTTTGGCATATTTTGACAAGTAAACAAAACTCAAGGCCACTACAGGAACTTTTGGCTTTAAATTTTACCACTGTGTAGACACAAACGGACAATGACCCCAAAACCCACAATACCAACCGGCCCATGGGTGTGGAGAACACTGTCTACTTTTTGACCATGTCATCTAACCAATAGTCCTTGTTAATATGAAGCCATGTTTTGATATTGAGCCTAAGTCAAACTTAAGTCAAGTTGAATCAACATGGATCTGGGCACCAGGGACCATATTCTCACCGGTTTCAGGATGTCCCTGACATTTAAAAAGGAACTCAGAAAAACTTTTAATAATAAATCGCAATGCCAAGATATTTAAACACACTGAATAACAGCTGAATTACTGCGAGCAATAACACATCCTCGTTTGTCTCCCTGCTATGGCCGAGTCCCCATCACTCATCCCTACTTCCTTTCCACATAGGAACAAGCCAGCACCAGACAATGAGGAAATCCTTTCTTTGATGGAAACACTGACCGCAGTAGGAAGATGGGGGGGGCGACCAACATACATTAATATGGAGGTCCAGCAATCAACTAGTGCACAAACAAATCTGCCTTATCTCCAGCCACACGAGGACAAGAAAAACAGTAGGGAAGTAACAGACTGCCTCTGCCCACAGTTGACCTCTGTCTTGATCGTCTGCCTTAACAGTGAATTTGCAATATCAGCAGGAAACTACCCTGATGGACTACACTGCTGACATATTAACCCTCTGAGCACTGTTTCAGCAAACCTATGAACATGGTGTGTGAGATGCACAGTCACTACTGAAAATGTTTAGTTCAGGTAGGGTTTGACCAACACGAGCCTGTCACAGATTCAGGGGCGTGTTCTTCTAGCTAAACAAAATGTTTTCTGTTGCAAAACAGCTTTATAAAACAGAAGAAATTTAGAGGAACCTACCTGAATGTGTAATAAAAAAAATCTGTTTGAACATTTTCCAAATAAAACATTCTTTGGAAAGTGTTCTATACTGTAGGTGAGCAATCCTGTTAGAAAACAGACTAAGGCAAGGAAAGTACATTTCAACGGTCCAACTAGAACAATGCTAGGACACATACCTTGAGCTGCATAACGACATTAAACAAACACAGTGGCAATATTTATAGTTGTCTGGGCTAGAATGATATTAAGACATAATACAGAGGATTAAAAGGGCTAAAAGACACTACAGGATGCACTTAGCCAAATTGAATGTTTTCCCGTTCAACAGTAGACTCTGTCAACAAACTAGGCCTTCTTTGGGAGAGTCACATGTGCAAATAAATAGAGAATATTGTTTTAACTGCATACACTGTGAAAGCGTCACAGATGGCAGCTATTATTAAGAGGCATCCATTTAATGGTATGTCATGAGTCCTCAACTTCTTTTGAATTAAAAAGGGCTTAAATTCCACAATCTCTGCCACTCTAAGAAATTTGAGAGACGTAAAACACATTTAAATACAAACCCTTACAACAGAAATTCCACAGAAGGCTACTGATGTATGGACAACAGTGGCTCCTTTTCCCCAAGAGAACAAACCAGCAGAAGTCATCTACTAAACCAGCAAAAGTAATCAGTTACTTTTTTGTTGTATCGTTTTAATGCAAGCTTTAACAACTGAATCTGAGTTATCAGTTAAACATTGATGGACAAACTTAAGAAATCGACTAGGGGCTTGGGGAAGGTGCACTAGATGGTTAGGATACATCCTTTCTATGACGCCATACGCAAGTGTCTTTTATTCAATACTTCCATTTTCAACTGTCAGACAGACAGGTTTTTAGGTAATTTTACTTGCATCTTTACACATAAAATATAGTCTGCCTAGCTGTTGGGATAGTAATGAGTACAATTCCTATCACATCATACAGCCGGCAGCAGGAGACAATGAATGGCTTTCAAAAAAGAATGTCATGTGACAACAACCTATGAATTATGCATTACTAAATGTGTAACCAGCTAGTTAGGAAACTACATCCAAAGGCAAATTAAATCTGATGGTTAGCAAGCTACCTAGCTAGACAAATACATAATTCAACAGTATCATGTGCATTCTGTTTAAATGTCATTTTCAAATGTTGGCTACAAAGAAATACTCTTTTGTTAGAGCTAACTAGCCTAGCAATCAAAAATCCAGTGAGTTTGGCAAAATATAAATTGTCGGCTCTATTAACTAACAAGTCCTTGAACGACGGGAGGTTGAGCACTCGCTATTGCCAGCAGCCAACTCGCAAACCAAACTGTCCATCTAGTTAGCATCGAGGACATGAAACTAAGCACCTGTTTAGCGCAAAGCTAAGTGGCTAATGTGGCTTCGTCTCAAACCGTAACCTACCTGCTGCTGAGTGGCATGCTAATCAGCTAGCGAGCTAGCTAACAAACAGACGCGCTACGGCTAGCTAAGACACAAGCACAAAGCGGCTGGCTTGGCTGTAGCTCCACGTTTATCTAGGCATAATGACCAATATACTAGAGGTGGATCAAAAAAGCTAAAATATGCTGCCATATGGCCACAGAACTGGCTAACGTTGGTTAGCTTGCCAGGAGGAAGGAATCATCATTTAAATCAAGCGAGCGAGCCACTGCTTGGTGCTGCATCAAAGCTCCGTGTCATTTCACTAACCTAACAGTGACCGGAGGTGCTTCAGTCGGGTCAATACATCCTTCTTTGGGTCCAGAACTTTCTGTGTAGATTTCTTGACGTCTCCATGGCCCCTTCGAGTGAACATTCCGCTGTAAAACGCAATTTTGAAACCTGGAATTAGCTCCTCGTCTTTACCATACAGTCAGCTGTCACAGTGTCACTTTCCTCGCCACCGCGTTGTATGCTTGCTCAGTAAACATACGTTTCGGGTTCCGCGGCTAGACCCCTCCTTTTTCGTGGGTGTGTACTGTAAACACGGAAGCGCAGCCTAGTGTAGCGTTCGATTTGAAACCGGGCTGTGTGGTGACAAAGCTGGTACCCTGTTTTGGCCTAGTGGTTTTGACCGAGCCGCTAAGTCGTCTCAAAACATAAGTGACGTAGGTTAAGCACATGGAGTAGGATTGTTATTACATGAGCAAGAGGTTAGGTCAAGCACAGTTTGGGTGAGGTTGACCCATAGGCTTCCTTTACACAGATAGCCCAATTGTCATATTTATTTCAGCAATTATTATTTTGACCAATCATCTCTGAAAACGATCCTATGTGAAACGTTCTGACTTGATTGGTCATAAGACCAATTTGTGGGAAAGGACAAGTATTTTTCTGCCTCTTTAAATGTAATGTCTGCAGCATAGGTTCCCAATGTAGGGGCTGTACCCCAGATTTGGCGCTCCAACGTGTCATGGGTGGGGTTGAGTTTTTGTTTTTTAATCTATAAACAATCATACAGTCATTACGTTTTATCTGAGCAGACAACATTTTCTGTACACTTCAGAATTAGTTACATCATCTATAAGCGACACAGTTCTGGTGGCTTCCATTGATTCAAATCCAAAGTTTTTGAGTACAAAGCCAAATAATCACTGCCTAAATACTTATGGAGTTCAGTGCATACAATTATGTTATATTATTCACAGAACTGTCTTATGAATGTGCCCATTTTTTAAAAAGCAACAAAAAGCATATATTTTGGAAGATATTAGGATCTTTAATTGTAATATTAAAATGTATATTTTATATTAAAACATCTCAGATTGATTCATAAATTTCATTTTGAATAAAATATTATACATTGTACTCATTGTGGCTAGTGGAAATATATTTTCAATGTGTTGTGGCAAGTCTCTAGTATTCTATTTTATGAAAACAGCTAAAATAATAATTTTGTTTATCATTTAAATCATTCTCACTGTCTATGACTTTATGATCATAATCATTCAAGCCATGTTCTGTATTTCCGACAATCTGACTTGTTTGCTTGTTAAAGAAACTGAGTTGAGGTATTGCAAATTGACTGCCAAAATGTTTTCCTTCTGTATATTATGTCTATATCTCTTAAGCTACCAGAGAAAGGGCAAATTCCGATATTAATATACAGTATGTAGCCTAAGATGTAAGGTTTCTGAAATCAATAACTTGATAACATCCGTAAGATTCATATCTTGGCAATCTCAGAGACCACTTAGACAATTCCTTTGATGATACAGCAGACCTATCAAGCAATTCAAGGATAAAACATTTTTAAAAGAGACAGGAATACTTCAGGGGTATGTACTACATGTATTCACAGACATATCCCTGTATAGCTGAAAGCATCTCATGTCAAATGTTTTTATACAGTTTCTGCAGATTCACTTGTCATTTCTGATGCTTATAATTTTTTGGAGGTCACTGCTATAGAGCTCTAAATGCTAACAGTTAATGTCTGTATAACACCCTATCCGAAATGCTTTATAATGGATTTAACAAAGAGGTTTGTTTTCTAGGTGACCTGAATATGGTCTGCATGGTTTTCATGAACTGGTCCACTCCTTAGGAATCTCCTCAAGGACTGTAAACTAGTGTCTATAATCTGGTTCAGGAAATAATCAGCCTAGGTTGTTATAAAACTGATGTACTGGGTTGGTTCCAGCATTGTGGACCATACATTTCAACAGAAAAGCACAATTTGAATGTTCTTAAAAAAACGTATTTAATCATGACACTTTTGAAAGGCCTACCCCCCCCTCCCAAAAAAAAAAACAGTTATAAAAAATTGCAAAAGACAAATAAGAAGATTTATGGATGTTACGTGAAATGGACAGGCCTGATGGGGTGACTGAATACATTAGAAAAGGAATTTTGGTTTGTGAAATGTAGGTCAAAACAAAAATACAAATACATATCAAAAGATATACATACATATTCTTAATGGACGTTAAGTCTGTTTTATACTTTATTTTGGATGTTACAGATTCTCAGATTATAATCAACATCTTTCATAACGAATTTATAGTAATTTGAGTTATGTTTAAAAGGACAAGAGATGTAATAATCCAGTACCTTTGGTTTGCAATAGAATAGCCTGAATAGTACAGTAGGGTAGACACCACACTTTATGGGGGATGTTTCTCTGTATGAACCTTTAGAGGCAGTTGAATGTAGACGGTTATGGACAGTTGGGCATTCATTGGATGTGCCTACCACATGTAATGGATTGTGCATACATTTTTATACTATAGGTACTTTTAGATTATTTGATTTGTTTCCACAGAACCCTTTTTGGTGCTAGGCAGAACGCTTGCTAGATAGAACCCCAATATGGTTTTACCTAGCTGCACTTCGTTTTTGCGTTAGCTTACTAGTACTCACGCTTGACTTATGTTCGAGCTGTCCAGAGCGCTTCACATACTTTTTTCAACATAGCGTGGAGAGTAGGATATGCTTTCGTTTCATGAATCGTGTTTACTTGGAACAAGTTTATAATTCCTGCCTAACAACGCTTAGTTGGCTACAGATCCATTAGTACAATGGATGCGCAGTTCCACGTCGTCAGAAATTGGAATATTTCTCCGCGCGCACCGCGGTCTCCCACCAAAACCATCGAACGAGAAGGCCTGTGGTGCCTTCCAATTACTCTGACGCTCTTCTCCAATGGTCCTGATACGCTGTATGTGAGCAAATCCATCTGCGCACACCTTGCTGGTAGTATGGTAAGCTGTCGTTATTTAATGTTTTTGCTAGCCTAAGGTTAGCTGTAATGTCGTCGTAAGTCCCTGTTCCACCATGCTCTGCATATATTACAGATCTCCCCTGATGAATGTTGTATCTTCAGCCACCTTAACTACAATGTGCCTTTGCCTATTATTCAAGTAGCCTACCTTACGCATTTGTTTGAATTTGGGAGTCATTTACATTTGGTTGAGGCCGACCATCCACCAGGAAAGCTAGTGTTTACAGGCCCCCCCACCTGAAACCCATTCTTTCCACATTTCAGCCTAAACATCGATGGATAATAGTACCTTGACAAGCTTGGGTGTGATTCAGTGTTGGATCAAATGCCTGCACACCGTGAAGCTCTCCAGAAAAGAGGGGCAGATATGTTTTTTATACTGTAGACGCGTAGCTGTTTTACTTGGTGACTTGATCAAGAGCACAATGGTAAGAGATGGTTTAACTATACGGGATCAGAGACCAGCGGTATTCTATTTATAGACACTACCAGTTATTGTGGTAAGTTGGAGGCTGACATTTACGGGCTGTGACACCCTGGTGTTATTGACTGACTTGAAAACGTCTGTGTTGTTCCAAAACGTTTATGGCTAAGCATTCTGATTTGTTTATCTGTGACAGGTGTGTACGTCTTTGTGACACATTCTGTTCAGTTCGAGTTGCTGTCTTCATTCTCAATTATCCTTTTGGTTTTTGAGCATTTGTAATAGTCGGTTCACTTCTATGCTTGGTCTATTTTGGTGCAGTAAGGCCTATCTGCAAATTGATTAAACGTGTGTAAACAATGAATTAGTATATCAATGGGAGGTAGCTGCAGGCTGGAAGGCAGTAGGACATGAGGGAATTTAAGGCAGGCTGAATTGCCCCTGGGCATCATCATGCTCTACGATGTATCGCTGCGTCTGTTTGTGCTAGATGCTTTTTGTTACATTCTAATCTGCCATTATAATGCATTCATTTGTTGTGTTGTGATTGAGACCAACCTCCCGGAGAGTTTATGAAACTGCGAGTGTGCACCAATAGAAAAACTTGTGCGCAAAAACTTGTGCAGAAACCGTCTCAGGGAATCTCATCTGTGCCCTTGTCATTCTCAACAGGTTCTTGACCTGATTGTAGTTCGACTTCGTAACCGACCACAGTGGGCAAATGCTCACCTTTGATAGCAATTGCCAACCTAATTCAATAATTCAAGCTAGTAATAAAATAAGTAAATATCTAAAAAAGATAAAACAACATTTTACATTATAAAACATGTAGACAGTGCGTAGACACACACACACGTACACGCACACACAAACACGTTTGTTTTTCTATCCTTATCATTTTTTCTTTCCCCTTACCCTAACTCTTATTGTTACCTAGCCCTAACCTTAACTTCAGAAACCGAAACTTTATCCCTAAATTCACCTCCAAATATTAACACTAAACCTAACCCCTCCTTCATAAGCCTAAAGCAACCCCAATTCTAATACTAAGCCCAATTGTTGGTTTTACCCTATACTGAACACTTAAACCTAGCCTTTGTCTTTGTGGGGACAGGCTAATAAAACTTGTGGGGACCAAATCCTCTCCTCACAACATGTAAAACCAGAATTACACACACATTAACATTTAGTTATATGATTTTATTTTAAATGTGTGCGGCTGTTTAAGAGAAATCATTGACTTGATGCACATGAAACTGATGGGATAAAAATATAACAGTGAATGTCACTTCTCAGAAAATTAGATCAGAAGATTTTAGCTCCAAAGTGTCACCTAGTGTTAATGTTTGGTACTGCCAAATCTGCGGCTTTATTAATATATTTATTGCAATGGACCGGTTTTATCTCTTTTGTTAAAATAATTTCAATACTAATCATTATAAATAAAATGTTTCAGCATACTGCATGTTCATATCCTATTGAAGATAATGTATACTCAAGCAAAGAAATATATTTGTATGGAAACTATCTAGGATGGCACATCTATCTAGGATGGAAGCTAGAAAGTGTTGGTTGAGTGGAAGAGTCGTGGTACTGGTTAAAGTTTTTTCTTCATCTCTTGTAGGATTGAAAAATCTGTAGAGCAATAGGGAAAAAATGTAATAATATAATGAAATTGTAGCATCACAAAATCAAAAATTGATGTACAACAATTGTTTTGATTAATGTATCTGCACTGATTTTTACTGTAGCTAGCTAGTTGGACAGTTTAAGATTCCATTCAAACATTCCTTTTACTACAGTCAAAATACAGACTGGGTGAAATCCATTAACGATGGAACTTAAAGAAATTGTAAATACAATCAAGTGCTGATATTGTATCATATATAAAAACCTCACATTAACAGTCATCAAAGAGGTTGACAAAATATTTTATATAAATATTATTTTCTATTAACGGAATGTGGGAGTTGTCCACAATCTTGGTTGCTTGACTGTTTATATTTTACATCTGTCGTTGACATCGTGACCCCAAAAAAAAGTTTGTAATGAGCTGTATAAAATAGACTCAGTGGAATACATTGTCTGCAGAACTCTTTACTTTCACCTTAGATTTAATACCTGATCTTGAAGAAGTTGTAATGGTGTTGACTTACAGATTGTCATCTGGAAGATGGAACCAAAAAGCATTATGTGCTTATAGGACGAGGAGAGAAGGTTGAAGGAGAAGGTTCCAGAAATACTGCTTTAATATGAAAGTAAGTGAAGTTGGTGACAGTACAATTGAAATCTAAAAATCTGAAAATTAACCAAAACAAAAGCAAAAATTGTGCTCAGATAAGACATTTCTTTTTGGACTTTACTTTTCAGGTAAGGGAACATCTGGGAGATTTCTTTACACTGTTTAAGAGATTGAAGAGGGCAGTGAGAATGGTGGGTTTAATCAAGGTGACCAGAAATGGCGTTGTTTTGGTTAATTGTTTAAATGAGAAACAGATGTAACAATGTTGTTGTAAAAATGTTGTTGTAAAACCGACCACATCAGAACTGTCCTGTATTGATCTCATTAGACTTATCGTTGGCGAGATCAAAACGTACAAGGAATGGTCTGTGCACATCACCAGACCCATACGGCGAATGTAAAGGAGAAAAGCCCATAGGTAATAATGATGCCTGTGGAGACCCTACCTGCACGTGACGCTTGTTTATGTGAGACATGGCTGAGAGACCTTGTGCTATTATGTGGAAACTGTGAAAGAGATGGCCATGTGGCCGATGTTTGCGGATGGGAGTAGTATGCATGTGATTCATGTAAAATACTGCAACTGCGTGCCCGGTTAGGATGAACGGGGTGGAGCTGTCAAAAATCAGGGCTGTACAACAGACATCCTTTCTGGAGGTGGTGAAGTGAGTCAAGGTGACCAGAGACAACAGTGTGGAAGAAGACATTGCGGTCCAATTGCAATTGTTTGACGTCAATCAATGAATCAGGATACACTTATTGTGAAGGAAGACCTTTGGTATGTATAGCAACAGTTATAAATTTTATTGCACAGGTGTTCACGTAGGTCATCAATCACTGTCTGCAGCAAAACATTAAAAAAAATATTTTACTTATTTTTCTGGTGCAATTTACTACTCATGCAGTAGGTGGCAAAATGCTCATTAATTCATTATAAAGAAAAAGAATTAGAAATTCACTAGAAAGAGAATTAAAATGACTTTATTTTGATGAGTCAACTCTACAACATCTCCATGTTTTAAGCAAATTCATAATGTAATAATTGAATACATTTCAAAGGTTTACGTATTAGATGCACTAAAATAAAAGCAACTTACTCAAAATAGCTGCACAAAAGATATATTACTGTGTCTGAGCTTGCAAATAATGTAATGTATGAGTAGATAGGTGTAATCTAGTTTCAAGCATATAGATGTTTTTATTGGGTGGGTATCATGAACATGACAACAACCCTATAATAAGGCAGTCTATTTTACATGTGATTATTATCACAATATATGAAATGCATTGAATTCCCAACAATAAAATGTTTTCATTTATTCATTATTCATTCATTATTATTCATTCATTATTTGACAGGTTCAGGTGCTACGGGTGATGGGAGTTAGCTGAACCTCTTAGTTACCAGTGGGAAAGATTGCCTTAGTTGTGTTTCCCTATGACATGAGTCCAGACCACTATAAAAGTCTATAAGCAGGTTGTTTTGCAAACACAAAACAAATATAAAAAGATATTACATTTATATTTTGTATCAAGTGTGTTTTGTATGTGGGGTACTACAGTTCCCTAACAAGCAGTGGCCTGACAGAGGGCATAGGTGTTGTCATTATGGCCCCCTATAATGTTTAGTAGAGAAACGTTTCACTTAGCAGAAACAAACATACAGCAGAGGTGTCCAAACAGTTCCACGGAGGGCAGTGTGTCTGCAGGTGTTTGGTTTTTCCTATAAATTGGTTCCCAGTTCACACCTAAACAACCAGGTGAGGGTAGAAACTAACCAATTAGTAACCTAATTAGTCAATCAAGGTGAGAGCGAAAACCTGCAGACACTCGGCCCTCCGTGGAACCGTTTGGACACCCCTGACATACAGCAAATTAACTGATGATAGAATGCGCATTTCTTCTAATCCGTACACTGAGAAAAACAGTATCAAGTTCATCCGATTCTGAGGATATTGAAGAGGAAATGCATCATTGCCAAAATCCTGAACTATCCCTTTACAAAGTATCTAAAAATAATTCCACAGCCTCAAAGTGCAATCAAGGATTTTTGTCTGATACGACCCATTTCAGTGCTACGTATGAGAATTCTATTGGCATTATATATTTATTTTTCTCCCAGAAAGCATTTTTTTTGTTTAGAAACAACAATTATGCAAATGTGGGCTGTGTTAAATGGAGGCAGATGGGATGGCCAGTGTCCCTGCCGCCATGATGCGCCCGCATCTGTGGCTGTCACCAATGTGTCGGGAAAAACCCATCTATAATGGTACTGAAGGCCTCCGAGTTACCACAGGCTCAGCCTATGCAACAGCAACGCACACCTGATCCTGAAAAACAAAGACTGTCACTACGGGAGGGAGAGGATGGCCCTGGTTCAATTATAAACATGTTCCCCCTCTTGGCATGATACACCACCCGTGACTGGTAAAGAGAAAAGGCCAAAATGTTACAACACCTCTTTAATTTCCCCTGGAACATTCTCCCTGTGCCTGCCACTCAATGGAAGCTTTTACTGTCCAATGAAGACATTTTGGTGTTGAAGAAGACAGGCCTCCTGCAGTTAAAGTGAGATAAACATTATGCTGCATTAAGTACAGCGTAACTACAGCCATATATTTTAATTGAGGTTTTTAATATGATGAGCATAGTGGCAAATTCATATTTTGAAAGGCATGGGAATTAAAACATATTTTTAGCATGAATGACATTCTACTATGAAAGCAGACTTTCAGGAGGGCAGTTCCTCTTGCTTTTTGAGAGGCAAGCACGATGATCGTGTAATGGATGCAAGCTTCAGCTGGAAGCGAGTGGAATGTGTGGAAGAGCAGTAGTTTCAAAATGGAGAGAGCCTCAATGAAGCTGCCCATGCTTACCCATGCTACCCAATGCAAAATAAGCCAGATCCATTGATGCCTTGCCTAAGTCCATGCCTTACAATTATTACAAATTACATTTTAAATAACTACAAACCAAATAAAGCACAAACAAAATCTTATTTTCCAGGCTTTTAGATGTGTTTGTCATCATTTTTTGCGGTGACAGTATAATATTTAGAATAATATTTTAAAAAAAAGAGAGAAAATGCTGTGGAGACTACTGTCCTCGGTCTCTTGAACAGTCCACATAAAGCATATCTAATGCCACATTGCACTACCATCAAGGTGAATGAATTAAGGAGCAAACTCAAGTAGAGAGAAGATTCAGCTCTTGTATCTTGGCACTTGGCCTTTAGGGTTTTCCCCTTCTACTTCTCTTGAACAGGCCATGACATTTTGTACCTACGCACTGTCGGAGAAGAGCAATCCAATTTTCTAGCTGTGCAGATATTAAAAATGGAAAGACCTTCAATCTAAAATTGCAGATGAAACAAAGAGTCTATATGTCACTAGGCCACGACCAAGACAGTGTTGATATTAGTAATCCATTTGGAGATGGGAAAAAAGATGAGAAAATAAATGAACTGTAGACATTATGCAGTGTCTCAAGGCTTTTTCAAGGGCATAGATTGCGCTTTGGCTCCACATGAATGACAGACCAGATTCTTAGATGTAAAAATGCAAATGTCACTGAGCAGACCCTTACAAGGTTACGTAGGAACCTCAGAACTTCCAAGCATACCAAAAACATGTCATGTAGCCTGGAACCCTGGACCACTGTTCCCATACATTGAATGCCAACATAATCCTGTGTATATTACCATTATAACACATGCTACGACTGCCGTTACATGGTAGAACTATTGCACTATTGCAGGAAAGTATACTCACTTCATCTGATCTAAAAGTCCAGCACAGTGTTACATTTAACCCACCATCATGTTTAACTGCATTGTGAAAACAGCCCTTCGTAAACACTCCCCCTGAAACTGGACAGCGCAGGGCCTATTTGAAAAAAACAGCCCTTCGTAAACACTCCCCAAGAAAACTAGACAGCGCAGGGCCTATTTGAAAAAAACAGCCCTTCGTAAACACTCCCCCTGAAACTAGACAGCGCAGGGCCTATTTGAAAAAAACAGCCCTTCGTAAACACTCCCCCTGAAACTGGACAGCGCAGGGCCTATTTGAAAAAAACAGCCCTTCGTAAACACTCCCC
>JACXGI010008049.1:17606-35099 GCA_016801175.1 Esox masquinongy
TGTGTGTGTGTGTGTGTGTGTGTGTGTGTGTGTAGGTTTGCATTTTGTAATTATTTCTAATTTTGACACAGCTAAAAAAAAAAAAAAACACCAACAATGGTAAATAAACATTTCAACATTTTATGTACATTTTGTAAACAATAAACTCAACTTTTGCCATTGTAAAGTTGTTTTCCCACTTAAGACTATTTGCATACAGAGAACTTTTTTTTCCATAGAGACATTGGAAACAGCTCCCACCTCATAGTGTAAACATTAACATTGTAGTTTCAAGCCTTTTATGGTCCAGAAAAATGAAATAATGCACAGAAAGCATCACTTTTCTCTCAAGGGCAACCACCGGGCAGTATCTGTCTCAGTCTTCACACAGGTATGAGATGACCACAGTGAAGAAGGCACGAGTCCATACAATCATGTAACACCTAGACAAGGCCCTACCCTTCCTTTAAGGGCCCTCAAAGGAACCACCAATATGGTCAATTTTAAGAAGTGGCCGTTTGATGTTTGGTTACGAACTGAACCCAGGATATCTACTGCGTCACAGTCACACACTAGATCCACCAGAAGCGCACATAGACTATGAGTGTAATAAAGAAGACGGCCCCAGCCGCTATCTTGGCATAGGTGGATCGGGTGTTGAGGTACTTGGCGTCGCTGCGGTACTTCTTCGAAAGGCTGGAAAGATTGCTGGCTTTGGAGTCCAGAGCTGGAAATAGAAAAATATCGCCATTCATATTTAGGACCAATTATATTACAATATTTAATGGTGAAATGACAAGAAAGAGTGGCCATTCATCACTCACAAAAAGACTCATTTCCCCCCCGACTTCACACCTAAATGCATTTTTATACATGAAGGGGTTGGATGAAAGGCTGAAACCGAGGTAGAGAGTTACCCTTAAAATAAATCTGCACCATCCACTTCTATATTTTCTATTGACTCGGGACTGAGGCCTGCAGGTTTTCCCATGTTAGATAGAGTTTTGAGATGATGGCATTTAACATAGATTCAGGAAAAGTTAGAAATATTTTGATTTCGAGGCACATCTGCATGGTGGGTTTCGTCCCAAGGCTGTGATCGTTACCAGACAAGGCCTCTCCTCGTTGCAGGACCTCCTTACCAGACAAGGCCTTGCTCCTCGTTGCAGGACCTCCTTACCAGATAAGGCCTCTCGTTGGAGGACCTCCTTACCAGATAAGGCCTCTTCTCATTGCAGGATCTCCTTACCAGACAAGGCCTCTCCTCGTTGCAGGACCTCCTCTATGTTTGCCACCATGATTCTCTGGACACCCTGCAGCTCTGTGTTGATGCTGCCCAGGTTCCTCCGTATCCTGCTGTCAACGTAGTTCTTCTTTGTCTTCTGGATGTACATGTCTGATGAAGGACAACGCGCAATTAAACAAGTTTTGGGTTCAGGCTGCACTGTCTTGGCCAGTGGCACTGGTGCCGAGTTGAAAAAACATGGGATTGTGGGAATATATGGTTGATTCTGCATGGAATAAGCTTTTGCCAGACTTAACAGTTTTTTGGGGGGTTTTATTACATCTGCAGAATTAGAGGAAGCCAAGATTATGATGTACCTTTAATTGAAAGATTGAGTAGCCTGTCACTGAGAAAAAAAACAAATCTTACCAAACTCGATGAAAGAGTATGGCCTGGAGACAATGGGGACTTTCTTTCCATGCAGTTCATTGAATTCATTCTGTAGTTCTTCCAGGTACGCAAAGACAAGCTTCTTTGGAAACACAGCTTCACACAACGCCAGGTAGCACACACCATGTTCTATTATGTAGCTTAAGAGACCGACACCAAGCGTTAGTTTGAAGAAACACTTGAAAACGCAGGTTATTACATCTCAAATTGGCGTATTAAGATCTCTGAAAACGACTGTACACCAAAGCAGCCTACCAGTCAAAGGCTATTGGATAATTGTTGTGAGTGTGTCATTCTGGACCATGCAAGCCCGAGTCTGGCCTTGCTTGGTTGGGGAAGTCACTGGCCCATGAATGACATAGCAGACACCCAGTACAGATATCCTACTTACTGGAACGACATAACCCCAGCCTCGAGGGTACATCTATTGGGACTCTGGGCGTTGAGTTTCCGACACAGCTGCTTTGCCTGACTCTGGTAATGTTGCAAATCTCTTCCTGACTAAAAGGTTAAAATTGGGTGAGATTCAATGTTTGTTAAAATCACACACTTGCAATTACAAGTTCTGAGAATCGGCTACAGTAATGGATGTTAACCTAAAACGAATAGGATATATACATGTTAATAACCGGACCTAAGCAGAATATAATGTAGCTTAGAAAAGTTTTTCAAGTCATTAGTAAGGCTGCTAGCTAACGTAGCTACAGTATTAGCTCGAAGAACATGTAGTTTATTCAAACCTGTTCGTCTTCTTGCATCGATGCAGCAAGTGGCAGTCCATCTGCTACTCGAGCAATCATAGTAAGCAAAACCATCTTGATTAAAACTTTAAAAAGTCACACTACAAACTGACTTTTGAGTGTTTGCTGTCTGGGCAAAAACTTCCAATAAACTTAACTACGCAGCTTCTGCTGTCAAATCTGACGCGCTGGAGGACAGCTGGCCGGAAGTTGATGCACCATGGAATTGTGTCCGGCAACAACTTTTTGTGTGCAACTTTGTAGCAAGTTACTTCGTATTTTAGGAGTTATAGTATAGAGGATTTGTAACAATATAGTGTAATGTAAAGTCAGTAGTTGGCTTTTTGCAGCAACAAAAAATATTACAATTGTAAATATTGTCGCGTGTATATATATATATATATATATATATATGTGTGTGTGTGTGTGTGTGTGTGTGTATAATGTGTATGTATATATATAAAGTATTTATTAATTTGTTCTGTGTCATTTCTGAAGATCACCAAATGAGCAATGTCATCACTTTCGCTAATTTGTCTTCGGACCGGACCAGACAGATTATATACCAGACAGTGAGCCAGACGGATACATCTCGATTGCTAATGTCTGACGGTGTATTTAGCGATGCAGATGCTTCCACCGATGCGGGCGCCTGTCGTTTGAAGCTGGTCAAAACTCTAAAAACCAGTAGATGCGGAACCATGGACAGATTCTGTAAAAAATGGTAAATTTGCTCAGCTTTGTCCTTGAGATAACGTTAGTCATTGTATTTCGTCTGGTTAAGTCGTATATTTGTTTGTGTGGAGATTGGCTCGCTCTTTGTAAAATGAATCGTTGTGAAATGGAGCCTCGTTCTAGGTTGTCTTTTGTTATTATATTTCATTGGTTACTTTCAGCATTTGTAATATCTGTTTTTCACTAGTCAATTTTGGTGCCGTTTTTCAGCTCTCTTATTAAATGAAATAATGGATGCTATACCCTAGCCTATTAATAAACCTTAAATGATAAGCGAAGACTGAAATAGCCTGCAGATAGCATAGCCCATATTCATTTCCAAATAGCTTTCTATTGTGATTGCATGATTACAATTCATAACATTTTACAATTCAATATCCGTACGTGACATTCCAATTGCTCATCTGACACCGCAGCTGGACACAGCTGAGCAGATCAGTGCGCTCAACCACACCGTCTGTCCAATAATCAGGTCAGACGCAGTCACCATTAGAGGGCTCATGTTATGAAAATGTAACTGCTTTTGACCAACAAGAGCGTCGGTTTTACCCACAAATGTTAATTATTTCTAATAGCTCGGAATACCATGCACAGTCTATCAAACTTGTCCGGTATTTGATTTTGATAGCGTTCAGTCCTGATGTCGCATACCCGCTTTCGCTGGTGGCCTACAGTTGAAACCGGCTCGTATGAGATTACCCGTCGCGTAGTCACCATTGGCATCCCGGGCCCATTTAAATGGACCATTGTGTGAGGTGCAGCTGGCACGACTGTTTTGAGCTCTCGACTGCGCATAGCTAAACTGTGTGTGGCTTTGCGGATATAGTCCCCAAAACATGTAGTTTACATGGATTCTCTTATTTTGATGTGATTAATTGAAGGCCTTGACGGTTTTGTAACTCCCCAGAGCATATGAATAATTTCAGCCACTAGTTCAGAAAGTAGTGTTCACGAGCTTAAATCGGTCCTTTTTTGTGTGGGCCTACTATGTCTTCCCTTTATGTTTTCATCGGCTTAAAGGTGCAAGCATCGACTGTAGTCTGTAGCTCTGTACTTCTGTGTTGTGTGTTAAGTTAAAAAAAGGATCATAATGCCAAAATGTGTTTATATATTTTTGAAAGAGGGTCTGTAGGATCTCCCACTGGTGTGCCAGTGTCCTAAGGTTCTATTTTGTCTCGCCAAACTGACCCCCAGGCCCTAGATTCAAGCCTTGACTTTGCCGCTAGCTGCCAAGTGGCATTTAAAGCCCCATGGGGACATACAAATTGTCCAGCGTCACCCAGGTTTTGAATGAAGGCATTGTCAGCAGGGAATTCATGGTCTTACTGCGATCTAGTGACTCCTCGTGGGTCAGGCGCCCAGAAAACGAACTGAGGTTGACAAGGGAGTGAACACGCCCTTCGATTCATTGACCTACGTGACTTCCTGGTTGGGTAAACAGCCCGAATAGAAGAAGAATGCATTGGCATGGATGACAAGGGTCAACTCTTCCAACACCAAAGTTATCACATGCAGTGTACCTATTGTATCTCAAAAGGATACGCTCCCTGATTGTGTTATGTTCATTATGGACAGAACGTTTATTCGTGTTTGTATATTTGCTGTAATCCACATTGCGTGTGTCCCTTCAGTGACATTGCACTCTCTGCATTAGAGAGGTGTGTACAGAGTTTACCACTAAGTCAGAGAGGTTTTGGCTCGTTGCTCTATTGCGGCTGATACAAGGTTAGATATTTTCTCATCATCAGGTTACAGGAACAACTCTCCCCATATCCCCAATTCTTGTCTCCTTTCCCCCATACTGCCTCCCTTCCTCTAGGTCAGCCTGTGATGTGCGTGGGTGAAGAGGAGAGCGGGTGAGGAGATGGGCTGCACCTCGGCCAAGCAGGTGTCGGCCGTGCCCAATGGTGAGGAGGGCCGCAGTAAAGCCTACACCAATGGGGACCTTCTTTCTGGTCAGTACTGGGAACACGGTCACCTCAGGGCCAAGTACGGTGTTCCAGAATGTTCAGGGTCTCAGAATGTTCAGACTTACAGAAGGTTGGAACTCTCACAGAATGTTCAGACTCTCACAGTCTGAACATTCTATGTTTTTACATGTAACAGGGAAGTGGTGTATGTCTGAAGCTTGTGCAACAAAGCTTTGTAAGCAAAGAGGCAGTAATGAAGTGATCTATGGGACTTTAGTCAGGTCTAGCAGACCTGATACAAGATGCAAGGGATGAGTGTTAAAATGTGTAATTACTAAAAAATGGTGTCATCATGGTCCAGAACTGACAAAGTTCACTGTACATTTGGCTTCCTGAGGTTTTGGGAAAAGGCAAAATCTGTTTCCAAAAAATAATCCTAATTGCCATTTTAGCTTTTTACTAGTAAAAGATTGTAAGTTGAATCCAAATAAGAATGAGTAAACATGTATTTTTATTTTACCTGTAATAATTATTTATTGTGTTTGAAATCAACTATGGCTTTTTTTAATATAGCAAAATCAGATTGCACCTATAGCTTAACTTGGTCAACAGCTAATGACAGACATCAGTGACATCTGTATACAGATGAATGTTACATGTTTTAATAGATTGACCAGTGTTATTAAAAATATAGCAAATAGAAGTTCCCAGGGCCCAAATCGTCCCCTGTGGTACACCTTCCATAATACTGAGGAAGCACATGGTGTCCTGTCTGTCAGTTGTTTAACCAATGGAGGAAACACATGGTGTCCTGTCTGTCAGTTGTTTAACCAATGGAGGAAACGCATGGTGTCCTGTCTGTCAGTTGTTTAACCAATGGAGGAAACACATGGTGTAAGAGGAGAGTTTTCCAGGTATTGTAAATACTGACGAGGCAAGGTGGCTTACAAATTTGACTGTAGTTACAGTATCTAAGCCAGAAGGATCTCCGTCTTTATGTTGGGGATGGACATGCTGCTCATTAGATCTTAGGGATGACACAAAAAGTAACTGTCTAGTTCAAATGATAGTTTAAAGATTCCGCAGAGTGCAGCAGAGAGCTTTTCGAAGATTACTTTAAACAGCTCCTATGGTTTGAAAAACAAATTGATTGTAAGGCAATTTAGTTCATTGTCAACATGAAATGGCTGAAAATAATATAAAGATTGCTTGATAGGGTGCAGGCAGATGCTCATTCTCTGTTTCAAGCTGATTATACTATCTCTACTGGAAATGGAGGGAGTCTCTGAAAGTGTTTCTTTCAAATAAGAGGCTAGCTAAGAGGCTAGCATCATATATTAGCATTCAGTCCACTATGGGACTTGAGGCAGTCATCACCTGCTGAGACAATGACCAGGTAGGGTTTTTCTTTTTCAGAGATTTGACCACTTTCCAGAACTTGGCTGGATCAACACCACTTTGAAGGTCACTATTCGATAACTGCATTGTATCTATTTCACTGTTCTATCCATGAGTTAGTCGTTTGATTCCTCTAATATTATTCCATTATGTTTTGTGGCAAAAGTAAATGCTAGCAATTTGGAAGCTACAGTGGCTTGTTCATAGCCGCACGTCCATTGTCAAGTCACTCTTCCCCTTCATGAAGTCGTTGGCTGTGCGTCACGTTTGACATGACGGGGAACAAAAAACCCCACAAGGAAAGTCAAAACAAGAACATTTTCACCGTGGCTCTTTCCAGCTTAGGGGTTAGGTTTAGGATAAACGTTACAATTGTGGTTTAATTTAGGGCTGGAGTTTTGTGTGAATGTTGGGGTTTTGGTTATGTTAACTCTAGGGTTTATGGAAACTGAAGTTAGGGTTTTAATGTCTTGTGTCCTCGCAAGGATATAGGTTCCTAAAAAATGTGCGTGTCATCGAGAGCTAAATATAGATGTGAGATGACATGGAGTGAGACATACAGAGACGGACAGAGGGGCCAGGAACTGTCCTGCTTTTCAAGCATTGTGGATTTTTTTTCTTTGAACTGTTAATTTGAGCATGTCATTATATTTTGGTATGTATTAGACTGAAAGAACTATTGGCCTGGATTGTGCTGATTAATGCAATTCCCCTCCTTGGTTCTAGATGAACTGTCATTTCCTGATTAATCTAATGGACCCTCATGAACAGTTCCTCTAATCCGAGTTGAGCACTAATCTGGAGCATGCAGATATCAAGTAAAATGGATTGTCAGAAGCGAAGCACCAGTATGTTAATGTTGGTCGTGTGTAAACAATGGGATGAGGGCAAACATGACTGGGCATGTCAAAATTAAAAAGACCCACTGAGGTGCTGGGCTATGGATGAGATGCTGAGCAGTGGATGAGGTACAGTGCTTTGAATGAGATCCTGGGCTATGGAAGAGATGATGGGCTATGGATGGTCCGAGAGACATGCAGTCTTTTTTTTTACCCAAATCCCTGCTCCTTTTCACAGATGAGTACAAGAAAGACGTGGAAAAGGCGAAATATATCAGTGGAGAGGGGGACAGACAAAATATCTGTAACCAGGACAGCACAGTAAGAAATACTTTATTGAAGTTACTCGTCATAGTTATATATATATATATATATATATATATATTTTTTAAATCAGTTAACAAGGAGATGCATTCCATCAAATACTGAGGATACCTGATATATCAGCCTAAACATCTGATTGTCAGTAATGTTACGCTGATCCTGTGTGTTTCAGGAGAAGACTGCCCTGCTCACCAGAGGCCAGCACATGGACGACACAGGATCTAATAGCAATGGGAAGACACAGTGAGTGGAACAAATAACTGTCAGGGGTGTGGTCAATTGCATTTGAATTCCAGTTAATTAAAAGAATGACACCAAATTAAAAATGATTCATTGTTTAAAAGCATTGAGGATTTTTTATGTGATTCTGTCACAGTGCATTGCTGGCTGTCCCTTTTCACCCCTGAACTCTGTTGAAATGGACCTAACCCTAACCTCATCCCCAGCTGTCTGGGAACTAGACTGACCATAACCTCATCCCCAGCTGTCTGGGAAATAAACTGACCCTAACCTCATCCCCAGCTGTCTGGGAACTAGACTGACCATAACCTCATCCCCAGCTGTCTGGGAACTAGACTGAACCTAACCTCATCCCCAGCTGTCTGGGAACTAGACTGAACCTAACCTCATCCCCAGCTGTCTGGGAACTAGACTGAACCTAACCTCATCCCCAGCTGTCTGGGAACTAGACTGACCCTAATCTCAACCCCTGCTGTCTGGGAACTAGACTGACCCTAATCTCATCCCCAGCTGTCTGGGAACTAGACTGACCATAACCTCATCCCCAGGTGTCTGGGAACTACACTGACCATAACCTCATCCCCAGATGTTTGGGAACTAGAATGTCCCTGACCTCTCAGTGTGTCCTGTTTTTCTCCACAGTATTCATTCTTCAGAGAGCCAGCAGGAGTTCTTCAGGATGCTGGATGAGAAGATTGAAAAGGTGAGGAGAGCCTTGTTCCATTTACCTTCAGCATGACTATTATTATACTCAGATCAGGTTAAAGGAGATAAGCTTCTGATTGTCATAGCTGAAATCACATGTGGTAGTTAAAAATAACCATAGATCAATGTCTGACATAGACTTTTTTAGACAACTCCGTTTCATTATGGCGTCTGTGAGAGCAAGTCTGTGCCATCGAGGTAAACTTCATTTTAAAGTAGCCAGTATTTTTCCAAAAGCATAATGACTTGGTTGATTCCTCCTGATGACCCTGTTGAGTCATGTGATCCCCCTTTGATGAATTGGAATCCCCGTCTAGTGTACTACTTTAAAATGGCCAACACCTTCAGTGCTGACGTACATCCTAAAATGTGCTCAGTCCCATTTGAGTTTTCTATCCGTCTTTATGGTGTGTCTGGAGAAAACTTTCTTCTGCTGCCCCACATTTTAGGGGCAGGACTACTGCTCAGAAGAAGAGGATATGTCATCACAGTGAGGTCCACTATCTGCTCTGCTGAGAGGAAGGTTTTGTCCAGCGGAGGGTGATGTCATTTATTCAGCTCTGAAAATGAGTTTGTCCAACGCTTTCCTCCGCCTTCCTTCACTTGATTCGACCAAAGGCATGGACTCTCACCCGAGGGCCCGCCTCCTTTTGGACTAGTCCATTTTGAGATGGAGGGGGGGACACATTGACCCAAACCAAACACCTTTGCCTAGCCCGACGAATCTAACGCGAAAATGTTCCCCCCACACATGGGAACAAGACATGGCCTGGGACTACTTCCAGCAACAAGCCTGGAATTTTGAACAGCTTTCCAAGTCTTTTCCCAATGGACACTAAGTACAGCAACCACTCTTGACTTTGTGACTGTGGTCCATTAGGAGTTTTTCGTTTTGAACTCATTGAACCTGTGAACGAACTGTTTCCCATAACACAACTCCTCAATGGTTATTCCTAGTGGCTTAAAGAAACATTTTTTGTTCCTAATCTGATTCCAATTGAATGATGAATAGTGGATGTTAGGTGGGGTAAAGGAACATAAAGCTAATAATTATTCCAGGGTTGTATTCTTGAAGCTAAAAGCTGAATGATATGGCAAGGGACTTTCCGTAACAAACACTAGTTGACGTTTTCCATTGCAAACTGTTTTGCCAAGGTGTATCCTAATGAATGCCAACCAGGTGTTTGAAACAGATCAGCTTGTTACAGATAGAAATATTATGTAATAGAGCTAGCAACACTCCTACCATCCTATTGTTTCATTGATTCTCTTGATCAGTGTCTCTCTATGTAGTGTATTTCTATCTGAAAAGTTCGTAGGGCCAAAACCCAATGAACACACCCCTGGGACACAAACCAGGGCAACTTGCTTACTTCCTGCATTCCAAGACACTTCTGAATCTTCTTTTTCTACGGTGTGTTCATACGTGATCCATAGTTTTGCTCTACTTACGTCACTACGTAGGGTGTTGTTGTTTAATGTTAACGCTCAGGGTTGCAGTGTTTTAGTCATTGTCTTCTGTAGTCGAGCCTACCTCTTAATTAGGCTATTTTGCACCATTTGCGCATGCGCGCACACCTCATCAAGGCACACGCTTTACCTAGCATCATGCTGTCAGTGTCTGTTAAGATGACCACCCCAGTGTTAAACCTCCAGGCAGTATACTGTATAGGGAGCATGGTCAGGTCTGCCTGTGCTCCTTGCATTTTTGCGTCATGCTAATTCGTGTTTGTTTTTTTTCCACATTCGACTTTTGATTTTCCAGTAAAATAAAAAAAAAAATGTTTTCAAGTCACCCCAGTTGAGGTCAGGTCTCTGATGTACTTTCATTTGATGTAGAAACACAATGTCTGATCACAGTTGTTGTATTGTTACTTTTAATATTCATTTCCTTTTACCTGAAAATGCACAGTAAACATTTGCTGCCACTATGGTATTCATCTTCCAATGTCAGTGGATGGGACTACTTCAACAAGGCCTGCATGGTAGGTTTCACATTGCCCTCGGGCAGTCGCAAAAAAAAGATCCACTTTGAATTCAGAGTTAATGGGTGAAATTCATCACCATCAGCACATAGCTTTTACAAGAGAGACCCAATTTCTGGCTAACTGTGGGCTGCATTGTACAGCTGCACTCTCATGGCCGTCATAAGATTTTTGTCATGTTAACACGTCTGTCACACTTGGCCAGTAGAGGTCTGACTTATATAGTATATTTTCAGGGGCAGTTGGACACAATCACTGATCATCATACAAGCTCCTGACCCTAACAGAAGTCGGCATGCCAGGTTCACAAAATAACAGTTACGGCAAGGAGGCCAGGCTGGAGAGGCACACCGTAACCATGAATCATCACCATACCAGATCGAAGGTGAAAGCATCACAGGCAAATTGTCAAGTCTCCCAGGTGCACGCGGGTTCATCGTGAGCCCACCGGAAACGGCCGTGTTTCTACTGGTCACTTCGGAGTTCATGACCAGACCGCAGCATTCTGCTAACGGTCACTGTGTTTCATTACAAGAAAGAATTATGAAACGGCAATGGTCTATCCCAAAGTTACTGTGTTCTTCTGCGGTTCATTGCTGCAGACGTCTTTTGCGGTGCTGCCGACGGCCCTGGTCCTGGATGCCCAGAGGGGGGTCAGGGGTCAGTAGGCCGTCACACATCCTCTGGTAAACCAGGCTGGAGTCAGACGCGACCACGCACAGCAGCATGGGAGAGCCTCTGGCCAGTACTGACCGCACACTGAAACAAAGGATATATATATGGCCATAGACATATAGCAAACACCCAGCTTCACTTTCCTTGTATGTGCCCGAACAAGAGACGTGTGTTGGATTATTTTGACGTGAGGTAAGCTGAGAGAAAGTTTGGAAAGTATGTTAATGATGCATTTCTTTGGTTAGTTTCTTTCAAATTCCCAGGGGGCAATATAAGGGACAATTCCCTGGAAAGTAGTCAGAGTAAGTTAAATTATAAATGTATTTAACAAATACAAAAATTAAAAGTGTGTGGCACTGCTGTCCTCATAGCGAGATGGTTTAGTGATCTGCTGGTGTGCTGTGGCTTCTGTAGGGGTTGAAATGTGTTGATCTCTGGCCCAATCAAATGTCTCAGTATAGCAAACTCAGTCTGTTATATTTTGTGAACGCTATCATTTCCTCTATAAATTGTTCCTATATTTGGAGGTCTCATAAGCAGAGTATGTGTTGTATAAAAAGACCCAAAAAGTGTTTGTTCCACCAAACAAAATGTTTCAGTCGGAAACCGTTTCATGAAAGAGAGAGGCGCCTACCTGAATTTGTCACATGGAAGCTCCAAACGTTTTGCAACTAAAATGGTTTGTTTGGCGGAATGGAACCACGCCACCATCATATCTCACCTCCTGTGGCTCAGGCCGCTGTGAACAGGCAGTGGGAGCACCGTCTGAAGGGACTCTCCCTCTTTTTCCCGTCCCTCCAGCAACACCAGTTGCAGCTCTGAGCAACCCACGCCGCTCACCTCCTTCCAATTACGCACTGTAGTGGGAAGAACAGTTTGTCTGGTTAATGTCAAGCACAGTAAACAATACACACTCCTTAACACTCACAGACAACAGGTTTTTGGAAAGTTAAATTGTTTATTTAACGTAGCCTAGTCTAGAGGTCATCCAAATGACGAAAGCATGTAGCATCCATCTAAGAGGTCTAGCTACCTTGTAAAAATGTGAATCCAAATTATGATCGACTCACCCTCGGTAAGATCCAAGTACACCAAGAATGCGGCATGCACTTGGGCACTGTCTCCGACATGCAGGTTCATCAGATTCTGGTACTAATAACACGAACATGAGAGTTAAGGTTTAAAAGGTTACATGGCTATTGCATCAGTTACACTGCTTATTGTTGTTGCCCGTGCCATTTTACTAAGTTCTGGTAGATGGCAGGGAAATGTTAGCTTCGTTCCGCAACGAGCCATCGTATACAGATGGTTTGTGTACTGTAATGCCAACTTGCGGGACGAAGCTAGTTTGTTGATGACATTTTTCATTTTGTTAGCTACCATTGGATGCTGCAAAATCCAGTTAGGGGGAAGTGTTTTTTCAATCACATCGTCATCTGTTTTCTTCGTTAATTCCGACATATTTCCACGTCAACTATATTTGTACATCACTTTAAAATCTAATGGATGTGATGCTGAAAACGTCTAATTTTCTACACCATTACGGTACTACAGTGTCAATGGCCCGGGTAAAACATTTTTGGACGTGTTATATGTTCCGTTCTGTTTTATTTATTTTTGTTCCGGGAGATGTTTTTTGTTGTACTTAATATACCGTGTAAAGAAAACGCAAAGCTAACAAAATATATTATTTATTTATGTGTGAAACTTCAGTAAGGTGTTAGTGTGGACAACCTCCACCCACGGCACCGCCTGCTGCCCCATCAGCCAATTCCGTCTACGGCTCTTAAGAGATCAATTTGTGCCTTGAAAAACTAACTTATTTCTTACTGAAATCCTGCATTCCTTTCTAATTGCCAGTCGCGTTCATTGTAGTGTGTGCCAGCCCTGATCCTAAAACACACACAAAAATGCTGTTCCTTTTGCTCAATGGTACAGAGAAGAGCAACAACAAGGCTGAGCAGGGATAGGAAGAGCATTGCTAGTGACAGGGTTTGAGCATTGGCTGGCAGGGAGTGGCAGTTCCCCTTTCTGCTCCATTGGTACCATGATCTAGTAGCGGATACAAGCTCCAGCTGTTAGGAGGAGTCTGGGGGGGAGGGCAAAATGAATGGGAGAACTTGCAAATGTTGAACACCAGACGGCCTGCTGTATAATGGATGAGTTGCAGGGGTTTGGTGGCACAAGGAGGAAGTCCTACTGACAGTGAAAATTGTGTGGATCAGAAATTGCGTTGCTTCGTATGCGAGGTAAGGTCGTACCCCATGATTATTGTAGAGCGGGAACTGTCGTGAGCGAGTCATCGTCACAATGTTGTAGAGAGCGGACCTGCAGGAACAAGTCACTGCCTCGTTCCTGCTGTACAACACACGGTTTCCGAGTGTTTGGAAAGGAATTTTAGTATTTTGTGACGTCAGAGGGGTGAAGTGTTGGTTTCTTGACGAGAGGAGTAACTCTGGTCATCTTGAAGTCAGAGGGAACACAACCAATGTTCAGGGATTAGTTGAGTAGAGAAGTGTGAAATTAGTGGTCTCCAAAGATGGTTTGTGGGTTGTGTTTGAGGGACCAGTGGACTCAATAGGATTTTGAGATCTGAGAAGAGATTAGAAATTGGTGAAAGAGTTTCCTGGGATTACAGGGAGAAGAAAGAAACAAGAAGTGAGAGAAACCAGCAGATGGAGAAAAGGAAAGGAGTAAACAGGGCGTGAAAGGGTACTCGGGCATCCAGAAGTTTGGGTCACCTGCCCTCTTATTTGAGTACACAGTGAGTCATTTAGCTACAGAGCAGGAGCGAAGGGCCAACCTGGCCAGGAGGGACGAGGACAGGGAGTCATAGGATGTAGAGAGGCAGGAGAGTATGATGGAAGAGACAGACTCAGTAGAGAGAAGAGCGAGGGGTTTAGGACCTGGGAGAGATGATAGGATAGAATAAGAAAAAGTACAGTAGCAGCTGTGACAGAACAAATATTACTACAGCAAAAGACCATCTGGTGTATAGGGTTGGAGGACATAGAAAGAGAAAAGACAACCAAGCACTGATCAGAGACCAGGAGAATGGTAGCAGTAAGATTAGTTGACAACCAGCGTTAAGTGAAGATGAGATGACTCATTAACAAAGTCTCTAATGGCACCTGGTGGACAATAGATAACAGTAATGTTAAGCTTGAATGAACAAGTGAAATTGACATTATATACAAGAAGACATTGATAGATGAGTGAAAGGGGAACAAGGAAATCTCCTCTTAGGGGAAATCTCAGTTTTCTGAGACTCATGTTGGTAATATTTGCGTACCCCAATGAAGTTTGAAAAAGCTAATATAGATTCAAAAATACATTTTGGGGTGTGATTTAGAAAGTTAAAATTAATGTTTTGCTGAGCATGACTAACGGCTTCCAGGGTAAGTGTTGACAAGAAGAATAAGTTTGTTTTGCTACTGGGTGTTTAATTGCAAACCACCATACTGTTTGGGCTAATAGATTAGATTAGGACCAATCTATGCAACCACAGTCGGTACTTTGAAAATTGTACCAATTGTGTAAAATTGAGTTTGATTGTCACATAATAGGCACAAATAACAGCTTGAGCTTATCTTAGAATTACAAACAACGAATGACAGCCAACTGTCCCATACCAATCAATTGAATTTATTTTATAAAACCCTTATTACACTGAACAAAATTATAAACGCAACACTATTGTTTTTTCCCCCATTCATCGTGAGATGAATGCTCAGACAGCATGAGTATTGCACAGGTGTGCCTTAGGCTGGCCACAATAAAAGGCCACTCGAAAATGAGCAGTTCCCTCACACAGCACAATGCCACAGATGTCGCAGGTTTTGAGGTAGCGTGCAATTGGCATGCTGACTGCAGGAATGTCCACCAGAGCTGTTGCCCGTGAATTGAATGTTCATTTCTCTACCATAAGCCGTCTCCAAAGGCGTTTCAGAGAATTTGGCAGTACCTCCAACCGGCCTCACAACCGCAAACCATGTGTAACCACACCAGCTCAGGACCTCCACATCCAGCATCTTCACTTTCAAGATCGTCTGAGACCAGCCACCCGGACAGCTGCTGCAACAATCGGTTTGCATAACCAAAGAATTTCTGCACAAACTGTCAGGAACCATCTCAGGGAAGCTCATCTGCATGCTCGTCGTCCTCATCGGGGTCTCGACCTGACTGCAGTTCGTCGTCGTAACCGACTTGAGTGGGCAAATGCTCACATTCGATGGCGTCTGGCACTTTGGAGAAGTGTTCTCTTCACGGATGAATTCCGGTTTTCACTGTACAGGGCAGATGGCAGACAGCGTGTATGGCGTCGTGTGGGTGAGCAGTTTGCTGATGTCAATGTTGTGGATCGAGTGGCCCATGGTGGCAGTTGGGTTATGGTATGGGCAGGCGTGTGTTATGGACAACGAACACAGGTGCATTTTATTGATGGCATTTTGAATGCACAGAGATACCGTGACGAGATCCTGAGGCCCATTGTTGTGCCATTCATCCACGACCATCATCTCATGTTGCAGCATGATAATGCACGGCCCCATGTTGCAAGGATCTGTACACAATTCCTGGAAGCTGAAAACATCCCAGTTCTTGCATGGCCAGCATACTCACCGGACATGTCACCCATTGAGCATGTTTGGGATGCTCTAGATCGGCGTATACGACAGCGTGTTCCAGGTCCTGCCAATATCCAGCAACTTCGCACAGCCATTGAAGAGGAGTGGACCAACATTCCACAGGCCACAATCAACAACCTGATCAACTCTATGCGAAGGAGATGTGTTGCACTGCGTGAGGCAAATGGTGGTCACACCAGATACTGACTGGTTTTCCCTCCCTCAAAACCTGCGACATCTGTGGCATTGTGCTGTGTGATGGAACTGCACATTTTCGAGTGGCCTTTTATTGTGGCCAGCCTAAGGCACACCTGTGCAATACTCATGCTGTCTGAGCAGCATCTTGATATGCCACACCTGTGAGGTGGATGGATTATCTCGGCAAAGGAGAAGTGCTCACTAACACAGATTTAGACAGATTTGTGAACAATATTTGAGAGAAATAGGCCTTTTGTGTACATAGAGAAAGTCTTAGATCTTTGTGTTCAGCTCATGATGAATGGGGGCAAAAACAAAAGTGTTGCATTTATAATTTTGTTCAGTGTATATCAGGAGTTGTCACAAAGTGCTTATACAGATACCCAGCCTGAAATCCCAAAGAGAAAGCAACAACAGAGTAGTTGCACAGTCTCTAGGAAAACCCCCCCGACTGAGGTCGAAACACAGGAAGAAACCTAGAGAGGAATCAGACTCTTATGTGTCATAAGTCCTCTTCTGGCAGTGCTGGGTGAAGATCATAGGAGTACATGACCTTTTGGGTCACGTCAATGTTTTTGCATATTCAGATGACAAGCAGGTCACCATACTGTGGAACATTGCTGTGTGTATATATAACCCTTGAACCCTTGAACTATGATAAGACTTGATATAACCCTTGAACTATGATAAGACTTACAGTGCCTTGCGAAAGTATTCGGCCCCCTTGAACTTTTCGACCTTTTGCCACATTTCAGGCTTCAAACATAAAGATATAAAACTGTAATTTTTTGTGAAGAATCAACAACAAGTGGGACACAATTATGAAGTGGAACGAAATTTATTGGATATTTCAAACTTTTTTAACAAATAAAAAACTGAAAATTTGGGCGTGCAAAATTATTCAGCCCCTTTACTTTCAGTGCAGCAAACTCTCTCCAGAAGTTCAGTGAGGATCTCTGAATGATCCAATGTTGACCTAAATGACTAATGATGATAAATAGAATCCACCTGTGTGTAATCAAGTCTCCGTATAAATGCACCTGCTCTGTGATTGTCTCAGAGGTCCGTTTAAAGCGCAGAGAGCATCATGAAGAACAAGGAACACACCAGGCAGGTCCGAGATACTGTTGTGGAGAAGTTTAAAGCCGGATTTGGATACAAAAAGATTTCCAAAGCTTTAAACATCCCAAGGAGCACTGTGCAAGCGATAATATTGAAATGGAAGGAGTATCAGACCACTGCAAATCTACGAAGACCCGGCCGTCGCTCTAAACTTTCAGCTCATACAAGGAGAAGACTGATCAGAGATGCAGCCAAGAGGCCCATGATCACTCTGGATGAACTGCAGAGATCTACAGCTGAGGTGGGAGACTCTGTCCATAGGACAACAATCAGTCGTATACTGCACAAATCTGGCCTTTATGGAAGAGTGGCAAGAAGAAAGCCATTTCTTAAAGATATCCAT
>JACXGI010008050.1:0-34922 GCA_016801175.1 Esox masquinongy
CACCAGGTGTCTTCAATATTGAACCTTTTCACAATATTCTAATTTTCTGAGATAATGAATTTGGGGTTTTCATTAGTTGTCAGTTATAATCATCAAAATTAAAAGGAATAAACACTTGAAATATATCAGTCTGTGTGGAATGAATGTATACATTATACAAGTTTCACTTTTTGAATGGAATTACTGAAATAAATCAACTGATGATATTCTAATTATATGACCAGCACCTGTACATATATACTTCACTTGCACATAAATATATAGTTTACTTGCACATATGAATTCACAACTGGAAGTTGCTACCACAAGGTGGCACACTAACCGCCAATAACATAAAAAAAAGTGGTTGAGAGGTGGAGTAATGGCGTTAAACAATGCGGCTCAGGTTGAAGCAGTGTCTTTGCTTGAAAATATAATTCAGGCTCGGTCTGTGGTTAATGCTATCGCCACAGCTGTGCTGCTGCTGCTGCTTGGTGGTTGCATGGTGCGCTGGGGTTGAAATAACCCGCTTAATTCGCGTTCGACATTTGGATAAACAGCGCTTGCTGCGCGACTGACGTTGCTGTTATTTTCCACAGCTGTGACGATAGCATTAATCACTCTCTCAAAGCAATATGCGAGTGAAGTATATATGTATGTGCAAGTGAAGTATATATGTATATGCGAGTGAAGTATATATATATGTGTGCAAGTGAAGTATATATGTATATGCGAGTGAAGAATGCATGTATGTGCAAGTGAAGTATATATGTATGCGCAAGGGAAGTATGCATGTATGCGCAAGTGTTTAGTACAAGTATATATGTATGTGCAAGTGAAGTATATATGTATGTGCAAGTGCTTTGTACAAGTATATATGTATGTGCAAGTGAAGTATATATGTATGTGCAAGTGCTTTGTACAAGTATATATGTATGTGCAAGTGAAGTATTTATGTATGTGCAAGTGTTTAGTACCAGTATATATGTACAGTATCACACAAAAGTGAGTACACCCCTCACATTTTTGCAAATATTTGATTATATCTTTTCATGTGGCAACACTGAGGAAATGACACTTTGCTACAATGTAAAGTAGTGAGTGTACAGCTTGTATAACAGTGTAAATTTGCTGTCCCCTCAAAATAACTCAACGCACAGCCATTAATGTCTAAACCGCTGGCAACAAAAGTGAGTATACCCCTAAGTGAAAATGTCCAAATTGGGCCCAGAGTGTCAATATTTTGTGTGGCCAGCACTGCCTTAACCCTTGACTGTAGGCAAGACACACTTGTCTTTGTACTCCTCACCTGGTTGCCGCCACACACGCTTGACACCATCTGCACCAAATAAGTTTATCTTGGTCTCATCAGACCACAAGACATGGTTCCAGTAATCCGTATGCCGCACATTTCCTCAGTGTTGTCACATGAAAAGACATATATAATCAAATATTTGCAAAAAATGTGAGGGGTGTACTCACTTTTGTGAGATACTGTATGTGCAAGTGAAGTATTCAATTTTGGCCTAGGCGGCTTCTCATACTAATGGTCTTAATGACTCGCGATTACGTTGCTCCTTAACGTTGACGCTGTTATGTTGGTCCTTAATGACATCGACAAAAAAGGAAAAACGCCTGGTTATGACCGCCCACCATCCCCAACCAACGCCCTTGCAAACATCCACTCTATTTAACTATTAGTATGTTCATAACAGCCCCTAGCGGCCGGTTTCCGATGGTAGGGAAATTTAACTTCTCATATTATGTTGATACTTAAGGTAATCGCGAGTCATTAGGCTTGCTTAATGTGCAGACTGTTTGCTCAGATGATCAAGCTGAAATAACAAAAAGCTTGTTAAATCAACAAAAGAAGTATAGTATACAATGTTTTAAGCATATACACCTGATATGTAATATTTTAATGTAGGCTACAAGAAGATAGGTCAAAACTGCAGCTACCCCCGAAAAAAATAGATCGGCATTGGAAAAAACAACCTGCAATCATTAGCGTCAAAAAAAGCCAATCGGCGACTATAAATAACTACGGAAACACAACAGCATATCTCTGTCAAGTAAAACATACCTATTGATATCATTCAAACTAGGAAATTGTTAAACAACCAACATGACCCAAGCGCCTACCCGATGTGACATGTGTGAGAGAAAAGAAAAAATGCAATTGAATTTATAGAATAACGACGACTGTTGTTTGACAAATAATAACAACCCAAGAAAAACAGTAGGCTATCATAATACAGGGATATATGCTTGTACGCAAGACTGTTCAGCCACAGAAAACGTCTCATTACTGTATATTCAAACACCTTCACTTTCTTCAGATTTTGTGTTATAGACTTAATTTATACTTGATTAAATACATTTCGTCCCATCAATCTGCACACATCTGTGTCAGTTTATTGAAAATAAAAAATAAATATCTCATGCCAAAGGCATTAAAATAAATATTTTGGGGAATTTTTAAACCTTTGAAATTGGAATAAAATGCATGCACATTTAGACAACAAAAAACCATAGAACTGTTCATAGAGAGAAGAGAAATTTCAAGAAGAAAGAGCTGGAATGGATTAAAGTTTTGAGAAGAAAGAGCTGTAATGGATTAAAGTTTGGAGAAGATAGAGCTGGAATGGATTGAAGTTTGAAGTAGACAGAGCTGGAATGGATTGAATTTTGATGAAGATAGAGCTGGAATAGATTTGCATTTGAAGAATATAGAGCTAGAATTGATTTAAGTTACAAGAATGTAGAGCTTGATTGCAAAATTAAAAAAAAGAATGCACTGCAGTGTTTTCATTGCCAGAAATGTGGGCATGTAACGCCAGTATGTAGGAAGGAGCAGCCTAGATATTCCAGTTGTGAGGGTTTTCATTTAGTACAGACAAGCTTGAAAAACAAGCCTAGTCAGCCCAGTAACTGTGGATAAAATTATGAAGCCAGGTGGGTAGTGTCTGATTAAAGTGAAGCACATACAAGTACCTAAAGTGAAAACAGAACATGGTGTTATGTAAACAAATGCAGTGAGATAGGTGGAAGGTGGACAAGATGGGAATGCTGGTTTCTGGTCATGATGTATGTTTTATAAGGAGTTCAGCAGTGAAACTTGTGAAACCGCATTGTATTTTGCTCAGGTTTATTATTATTCTTCTGGCAAATTTAAGGTCATTTTTGTTCATTTCTGTGAGTTAAAATGGCAAAAAAGGCCCAAAATGGCATTACAGCAAGTGTCCATATGCCACACCTTCTCATGCCATGCCATACAAATCTGCCTGATGGTGGCGTTGTCACGAGCCAATTTTGGGTAAGCGTAGTGAGCTTGCAATGTGACCTAGGGTCTTGTATGTTGGTACTTAGGTCCACCTACTCACACGAAACATACTTGCCATTGAGCTCCATTCACTCAGCCATCATAGACAATTGGAATTAATGAAAAACACTTAAAACGCTATTCCTGACGTACCAAAGTATCAATCTTTATATAACTTGATATTTGGCATCTATTGACCACACTCTCTCAATGCAAATGTTTGTAGAGTAATAAAAAAAACATGTCAATAAACATACAAGTGGCTGCTCTTTTGCACATATATGCATTAAAATCAGACACTGAATATAATATTTGACCACACGTTTTCACAGTCATGTTCAAATCAGGACAGTCAACCCGTTTAACCTAGAGTCTTAAACACCTTTACACAGGTCCTCATTAGCTCTACCATGATGGATTTTCAGCCATTTTGAATGAGTAAAAAACACAAAATGCTACCAAAATACCAATCTTCACGTTACTTCATAGTTGGCATCTATGGACAAAGTTCTTTAATTGAATAATACGGACCAGTATGTAAAAAAAAAACACTACCTACCACTTAACATTCACATGGGTGTGGTCTGGCACATTAATGCATATAAACAAGACACCAATAATCCTATTGAAATATCAATTGACACTAAATGTACATTGCACTATTGAGTTGTAACATAGTGAGCGAATTCAATCTGGCCACACAGTGGCGTCATTATAGCTACATGACAATTATCTGTTGATCTGTGTCACTCAGTGTTTACATCTGACATACATGCTCAGGGTAATGAATCTACCTAATATATTTAATGTGTATATACTGTGTACTCTGAATCAATTTAGCCACATGGGACACCAATGGACTGGAAAAACTTTCCATGTGGCAGTTGATGCACCTATGGACTTATGGTGAATGCATGTCTCTCAACACAGGAGTGTTAAAATAAGGCCAATAGTAACTGAATGCTGAACCCCACTCAGTGCTGCTTGCAGCTTAAATTATTTGATCGCTATTATTAATGGGCGTTTCATATCTTCATATCATGTTTTATTAAAGGCAAAATAATTCATTTAATCTTTAAGATGGCATTTACAGCAGGTAGAGGTATTCTAGGCATTTACAGCAAGTAGAGCTATTCTAGGCATTTCATGTCACGTCTGGACAACTACAACTCACTGTTGGTATGGCTCAAGAAGAAAAGAGCAATAGGTGGGAGCACCCAAATCTAACTGTGTTAATGTCTGTAAGGATAAGAATAGGATAAGAAAAAAATAGTGGCAGAAGTAGTAGAAGAAGTCAATGTAGTAGAGGTAATACAATAATAATAAGATGGAATGCTTACCAACCCTCCAGCTCCTTACCACCTCTGTAACAAATCAATGATTCTAAAAAACATCTGAAAAGGGGAGCGGAAGAGATTCAGTCATTTACGGCACAAAAAGCAGGGCCCAGCGGTGTTTCTCTGAGCTCTATTTGAGAATATTAAAATATTCTAATAGAAGTAAATCACAAAAAGCAGGCAACCATTCTCTTTTTTTATGCCACAGGATTCCATCTGTAGTCAAACTCTATGTTTTGTCAGTCATTTTCAAAAAACAATATGCTGTCTCACTATGGATCTAAGGGATTGCCTAAGTCAGCATATGTGCATTTAATTATTTTATTCTAGAGGATTAAAGTATTATGAGGTAACATTAGATTTTAACATAATGAACATAGTATCATCTTGTTATTTCTTGGATAGCAAAGCTACATGTTTATACTGTCTGTCATATGATGCATAGGGCACAAAGCAAACATGTGAATAGAGTTGTCGCTGAAGCTTACCCGCCACACTCACTTATGCATGCCCACACACACACACACACACACACACACACACACACACACACACACGCTGATTAGGCCACAATGCCTTTGAACTGAAGAGGAGACCAATACGGAACAGCAGAAAGGGGATTGACAGAGAACACGACACAGAGAAAAGAGAAAAAATAAACTGTTTCCCTACTATGATGTCGCTGATGCGTCCAGCTCTCTTCAGTTCTCTCGGTGCAACTGTTTTTGTATACATACACTAATAGGGTGCATTAGAGCATTGAATACTTACAAGGAAGTGGGATGGAGAGAGAAAGAAAGACAGAGATGTGGAGAGGGAGGGATAAAAATAGACCCAAAGGAATGAGTCAGAATGAGACAATTTGGGGGGGGGGGTTAAGATGGTGTAACAGAGAAGACCTCTTAGAGGACATCAAGTTGTTATGTAAACTATGGGTCCTTAAAAGAAGAAGGGAGTGACAAGGCAGAGGAAAAAGAGACAGAGATGTTAGAACTGAAGAAGTAGGTGTAGAAGAAAACACACAAGTGGACAGCAAAGAAATGAACCCCAGTATCACAGCAACACTACTAAGCCGCACACTAACTCCATCCTCCAGCATGCACTTTCAACAAATGCGACGCCTTCTATCAACATCAGTTGCTTCTCGCAACCACACATAAGCAAAAACAAAGTTTACTAGCAGTTATGAGGTTTCAACTGTTAAACAGAATACACATCTTATGTTTTAAAACTGAATTTTACAGTACAATTCATGATAAAATTATACTTTTTAAGGCTTAACCTATAAAATGAGCTACCTTGCACTGCACCTGAAAGTAGGCCCTGATTCTAATTTTAGACTGGCAAACTGCTTGCTACTAATTTGCAAAACCACCAGTGAAACGTTGTGAAGCTGACAACAAAAACATTACAACTAACCATACAACTGTGGCCATTTTCCTAATCAGAACCATTAGTTTAGCATTAACAATGCACAATGTTTCGCATCATGAAAAGTGAAGGTTACGTAAGCTGTCAATTTTTCGCTCTATTACTTTCCCTGATGTCAGTAAACCCTTCATTAGTCCCATCAGTCTGAATTTGATCTGCGATACATAATTACAAACCTGGCTAAAAAGTCAATTAAGTACACCACTATTGTTTCTTTTGTGAGAAATAGATAGCCATGGTTTTAAACAGCGAAGTTATAAATGAAGCAGCTTTAATGATTATTATTTTGCCACATGCCCACACACTTTATATTTATATACTGTATATATCCCTATATACAAATCCCTCTCATATTTACAGATGTGTGTGCGTAGAAACAACCACACTGCATGTACACGTGCATTTGTTTGGGAGAAAGAAAACCGAACAATGAAAAAGGTACTGTGTGTGTGTGTGTGTGTGTGTGTGTGTGTGTGTGTCATTTACAGTTCCCTCCATAATTATTGGAACCTTAGGTAAATATGAACCTAAAAAGCTGTGAAAAAATATCATTGCTGTTTATCAGCTGGACCTTACAAAATGTCATTGGAAACTAACCACAATATATATTGTGTGTGTGTGTGTGTGTATGTGTGTGTGTGTGTGTGTGTGTGTGTGTGACAGAGCGTGTGTGAGAGAGAAAGTCAGAGAGAGCATGCACGCTTGTCTAGGTGTGTGCCCGCATGTCCAGCATGTTGTTACCATTTATATTGTGTTCTTGTTTGTCAAGCTCTAATGGCTGTTTTTAACAAACTCCACAGTATGTCTGACATCCCAATTCAGAAATACAAAATTCAGATGAGCTGGTGAACAGAGTAATCCAAGTGTTGTGCTCCTTCAAAAACAACAGAAAGTATTAAAAAAAGTAAAAACCAACATAACACAGAATACGTAGAATGTATTCATATTAATTACAGTTATTCGTTCTTACAAACAAAAAGTGACTAAATACCACCATACTGCCAAAACAATCCGTACATCTCTATTCCATAAGCTGGAGTCAACTGTGTTTGAAGCAAGTTTTAGCATGTAGCATGACAGACTTCAGAAGTCGACCGTGTTTGAACTAAGGTTTAACATGTAGCATGACAGACTTCAGAAGTCGACTGTGTTTGAACTAAGGTTTAACATGTAGCATGACAGACTTCAGAAGTCGACCGTGTTTGAACTAAGGTTTAACATGTAGCATGACAGACTTCAGAAGTCGACCATGTTTGAACTAAGGTTTAACATGTAGCATGACAGACCTCAGGAGCTGCTTGACTTGACATTCTTTGTCTCCCCTATTTTAACCATCCATGGGTGAAATACGTCCGGATCTCGTCAATAAATAAATCAAGAAAAGAACAGCTTAGCACCTGACCTGAGTAATTTGTTTCTTCTCAACCACACTTAAGCCCTTTCAATATAAAAATGACCTTTTCAACACAGGTCAAATCTGTGTAAAGCAACAATGTCATGTCACATTTATTTTTTATTTATATAAAAGAAAAACTGGAATTATCATGTGGAAAGATTTGTATAAAAATGCATGCAGACAAAAAGCCCATTCTCTCTCATTTCTGACATTAGCCACAATAAGTACTTTAGCAAGTGTAGTACTGAACTGTACAGATTTAATTCATGATTAACTATAGTACTGTACTGTACAGATATAATTAATGATTCTTCTCCCACAGGACCTTCTAAGGTATCTGTTCTGGCCATACGGGTGTCTGCTGGATGCCATGGAAAGGTCAAGGATTTTTATGAACTCTTCCATTGGTATTCTCCATGTATTCAACAGCCATTAAAAATTAAGTACGTAAAAGGTACAGCGCCGAAAGGGCCAACTGTGAAACAAACACTTACTGTGAAGGCTTACTAGCTTCATAAAGCTAGGAGTGACAGTAAAAGCACAGCACACGGCAGATTGCCCTTGAAAGGTAACCAAAATATACACAGGAAAGCATACTTGAGAGTCCCACATAGAGAAAATACACACAGACATACAGATTTTTAGGACTAACCTTATTTTTAATTAAACCAACTATTTTTGCAAACCTCTAACCCTAAGCCTAACCCTTACTGTAACATTAACCTCAATAACGTTATGACTGAACGTAACCCTAACCTCAACTCTTTAACCTAACCTTATCCGTTATCATAACACCAAACCCTAACCTCAACTCTTTAACCTAACCTTATCCGTTATCATAACACCAAACCCTAACCTCAGCTCTTTAACCTAACCTTATCCGATATCATAACTCCAAACCCTAACCTCAGCTCTTTAACCTAACCTTATCTGTTATCATAACACCAAACCCTAACCTCAGCTCTTTAACCTAACCTTATCCGTTATCATAACACCAAACCCTAACCTCAGCTCTTTAACCTAACCTTATCCGTTATCATAACACCAAACCCTAACCTCAGCTCTTTAACCTAACCTTATCCGTTATCATAACACCAAACCCTAACCTCAGCTCTTTAACCTAACCTTATCTGTTATCATAACACCAAACCCTAACTCATAATTCTGGACTTCAACATGTTTTTCATTTTAAACGGATGTAAGAACATTTTGATTTTTTTGTCCTGAAAGAGTAAGAAAACATGTACTTAGTACACTCATACCCACACCCACACAATAAGACACACAAAGAAACCCACACACCCCCAGAAACACACCAACAGATTCATACCGGTCCTGGTCGGCACTGCGGAATCGGGGGAGGATCATGTGTCGGAAGCTGCTGGTGCGGTCCAGTTTGGGCTGACTCTTAGCCCTCTTGATAGAGCCCTTCAACCTTCTACTGAGGAAACTCTGGACAGGGCAGCCACGGAGAAAGGCAGCAGGAGGTGAACATTGGGAAGGTTTCGAACAGGGATGAACAAAGAGAGGAAAAGAAAAGAAATAAGGTGGGTATAAATAAGGAAAGGGGGAGAGCAACTTTGCATCCACAGTACTGAAGTAGTAGAATAGTGCAGTATCATCTGGTAACCAATAGTGGGTGTTGTGGTGCCATAAATACACATGTAACTGAAACACATAAATTGGCAATGTAATGTACATTTATGTTTAGGAAAATACCAAATATATGGACATCCAACTTCAGGTGCAGGACAAAAAAAAGGTATCAAAGTATGTTAAAATAAGAACATATAATATAAATGCATAAGAGCTAACTGAGGTTGTCAGTCAAGTGTGTGTCATGGCACACTCTGACCTGGATTTACAATATAGAAAAAAGGCTTTATGGCTTGCTGCAGATGCCAAGGAGGAGAACATGCCACAATATTCAACAATCCTGAGTTGCTGCCATGAAATAGGATATTACAAAATGGAAACAGGGGAGAAAAATCCAGAAGGAAAATGTTTAAACTAAATGAAAAAACAAGAATCTGGGAACGGATGATCTTACTGTTGAACATAGGTGTTAATATCAGTTCATCATGATCCATTACACTGTATGGCACAACCACAGCTGTTTTGGTAATATTTACATTCTTAAACAATTAGAACAGAATTAGAATGCTTTCTCATAAATTTGGTGTGTCATACAAATGCTTTAAGCCAATAAGCATTTAGGTTTCAACCACCTAGTTTATAATAAGCACATAACTATTAGCAATTCTAAAACATTGGAACATCTGGAAGACACAAAAAAATGATGTCAGTTTCCCCTAAACTTTTACTTTGGTGAGCTCTGTGTCACTGTATGTCACTGTTTCAAGAAAGTGACTAAAGACGTGACTCATCAGCTGACCATCCCGGTTATCAACTGGTAGGACAAGATGAGTAATTCTGGCTTTATTAGCCATCCTGTCTGACACGTTTCAGTCTCCAACTGTCAGAAGAACAAAATCACTGTTGTAGATCACGTTTGGCACGGGGAACACAAACCTCCATTTGGCGAAAGGATTTGATTTGGGGGGGGGTTCTTTAACACATGCAGCAATGTCTGAATCACGTACCTTGATGGGGGGCAGAGGTGCAATATAACGTCCCGCCACCGGGCTAGAAGCAGCCACCCTCCAGTCCCCTGGCCAGTTTGAAGAAGGGTGAGGGTGGGGGAGATTAAGAGAGAGGGAAGGGGGGAGGGGTAGCGAGCGAGGGAGAGGGGGAGTACCCATCCCTTTCTTGTAACGTTGCTTAAGGTGCATGTGGCCTTTGGGTCGGGGGGGGGAGAGATAGGGTGAGAGTGCGAGGGGGATGGAGAATGGGATCGGGGGGGTGCCGCTGGCCCTGCGACAGGTGTGCAGAGGGGGGGGGGAAGGGAGGGAGAGAGAAAGGGATGGGGGAAGCGAGCGAGGGCGGGAGGAGGGAGGGGTACTCACGGATTGTCGGAAGGGTTGAGGGGGGGCAGTGGGAGGGGTCTCCATGCTGGGCTGCTTCACGTTGGCTATGCTCTTCCGCCGAGTGCGAGCGTTCTCTAAGAGAGGGAAGAAGACAGGTAAGACAGAGGGAGATCAGCCAACTAAAGGAGATCGAGAGGCAGTAAGTGAGAGCAACAGAGGGCATGACGTGATAAGGGGAGACACAGGAGTGACAGAGAGAAGATACAAACTGTACAAGCATACAGAAAGGGAGAGAGGAAAAGTATGAGAAACCAACAAGCAAAAAAAGGGACCCTAGGTAAATATGAACAAAAAAAGCATGTGACAAAATGCCATTGTTGTTTATCAGCTTCATCTTTAAAAAAATTCAATGAATTGAACCTAATTGGGTGAAACATTTTTAAAGATAGAATACATTGTCATCAAGAAATAATAATTGTATTCAAAAACATTTATTGCCACCCCTTGAAAATCTTAAGATGTTATTAAGATTTTACATTTTTAAGTTCATCTGAGTTTTTGGGAACTCTCAAGTGGTCATCCATGACATCATGTTTCGCTGGGGTAAAAATATGAAGTGACACATAAGGATGTAGTGAGGCAGAGACAGTGTGCGGTCATGGCTAGAAGGTATACCGCTCATATCAAAATAGCATCACAGTTGAGTTTGGAGCCTGGAGAATCGGTTTAGATAGAAGTAATTGTTTGTGTCACCTTGATATTGGCTACACTATTGTTACTTCTGTCACATATTGCACTGACAAAAGTGCAGCAGGAAGTGGGAATAAAGAACACTGACTCTCCCTTGTATAACTCACATCCAGGTGGTAACCATCATTAATATATCCTAGTACCATGTAATTCTGTGTATGCTGCTATCCTAGTTAAAATAAGTCCTGAATAAAAAGAAGTAGGTCACATTATATACCTTAATGGTGCTCCAGTCATTCACACTAAACATCATGAATCCAGGGGCATTATAGATCACTCACGCATTGTAATGAACAGAATCTTTTTTAACACAATTTTTAACCAGCTCCTGACTGGGGGTTACCAGCTAGACAGGATAACTAACTTCAACAATAGTTAGCTAGCTAGCCTAACTACTGGGAGAAAAGTCCAAGTCCAGAGTGAGAGTGTGATGTCACTTTGACATGAGCCATGACCATGTAGGGGAGGTTAAAGGCACATACATTTCGTGTCATGACGTTGTATTTGTGAACTCGACCCACCCGCATGCAAGCCCCAGACTAACGTTAATCAGACTACCTCAGCCCAGGCAGAGAGGTTAATAAAAATCTCTGGCCAAGTTCACTGCTGGCAACCGGCTAATTCAAGACTCCCACAAACAGAGATGACAGACATAAGGAATTGTTTTAAACATTCATTAACACTTGTGTCTTTTGTAGAAAACAACCACCCAAAAGAAAAAAAAACAGACTCCTGGAAAATGTGGTCAAACGCTAAAAAAAATAGTTAGATGTAAATAAAAGGATTTTTCAGTCAGATGGCTAGCTAGCTAGCTGCAGTAGCTAGCCAGCCAGTTAATTAGCTCAATGCAATATCTGTTTAGGTAGCTAGATATTGTGGTACCTACTGGCAACAGTAATCTTTTAACTAGTAAACTGGCGAATATATAATCCTAAAAAAATAAAGCCAGGCAAATATAAATTCTCCCAACTATAGCCAAGATAGAGTAGGAAACAAACTAATCTGAGGATGGTCTGGGCTGTTTGTGTGAAACCACAGTTGTAGATATACACGGATCAGCCATAACATTATGACCACTGACAGGTAAAGTGAATAACACTGATAATCTTGTTATCATGGCACCTGTCAGTGGGTGAGATATATTAGGCAGCAAGTGAACATTCTGTCCTCAAAGTTGATGTGTTAGAAGCAGGAATAATGGTGAAGCGTAAGGATCTGAGCGACTTTGACAAGGGTCAATTTGTGATAGCTAGACGACTGGGTCAAAGCATCTCCAAAACTGCAGCCCTTGTGGGGGGTTCCCGGTCTGCAGTGGTCAGTACCTATCAAAAGTGGTCCAAGGAAGGAAAAGCGGTGAACCGGTGACAGGGTCATGGGCGGCCAAGGCTCACTGAATCACGTGGGGAGCAAAGGCTGGCCCGTGTGGTCCGATCCAACAGACAAGCTACTGTAACACAAATTGCTGAAAAAGTTAATGCTGGTACTGATAGAAAGGTGTCAGAACACACAGTGCATCGCAGTTTGATGCGTATTGGGCTGCGTAGCCGCAGACTAGTCAGGGTGCCCATGCTGACCCCTGTGACCACTGCCGAAAGCGCCTATGATGGGCACGTGAGCATCAGAACTGGACCACGGATACCACAGCACATTTTCAGAGGTCTAGTGGAGTCTATGCCTTGATGGGTCAGGCTGTTTTGGCAGCAAAAGGGGGACCTACACAATATTAGGCAGGTGGTCATAATGTTATGGCTGATCGGTGTATAAAGTGCAGTAAAATATAAAATAAATCTTTCTCATGCCAATACAATTATTATTTTGAATTTTGCTTTACAGAGAGTAGAGAGACAGACAGGGATGAGGGACTCAGTGGTGCTGAGGTAGCCTGTAATGCATGAAGGACTACAGAGGACAGAGGTTAATGCTTTGGTAGCACAGTTAATAGATTTTGTTGATAATAAAAGCCTATATACTGTATGTTTGCCTAATCCATTGAAGTGGGTAAAAAAGTGTTTCATTCTTTCAAACCTTACTTTACTGAGAGTAGTTATATTTGGTTTGAATATTTGTTGTTACTTGTCTCATACACCGATCAGCCATAACATTATGACCACCTGCCTAATATTGTGTAGGTCCCCATTTTGCCGCCAAAACAGCCCTGACCCGTTGAGTCATGGACTCCACTAGACTTCTGAAGGTGTGCTGTGGTATCTGGCACCAAGACGTTAGCAGCAGATCCTTTAAGTCCTGTAAGTTGCGAGGTGGGGCCTCCATAGATAGGACTTGTTTGTCCAGCACATCCCACAGATGCTCGATTGGCTTGAGATCTGGGGAATTTGGAGGCCAAGTCAACACCTTGAACTCGTTGTTGTGTTCCTCAAACCATTCCTGAGCCATTTTTGCTTATCCTGCTGAAAGAGGCCAAAGCCATCAGGGAATACCATTGCCATGAAAGGGTGCACATGGTCTGCAACAATGCTTAGGTAGGTGCTACGTGTCAAAGTAACATCCACATGAATGGCAGGACCCAAGGTTTCCAGCAGAACATTGCCCAAAGCATCACACTGCCTCTGCCGGCTTGCCTCCTTCCCATAGTGCATCCTGGTGCCATGTGTTCTCCTGGTAAGCGACGAACACACACCCGGCCATTCACATGATGTAAAAGTAAACGTGATTCATCAGACCAGACCACATTCTTCCATTGCTCCGTGGTCCAGTTCTGATGCTCACATGCCCATTGTAGGCACTTACGGCAGTGGACAGGGGTCAGCATGGGCACCCTGACTGGTCTGCGGCTATGCAGCCCCATACGCAACAAACTGCGATGCACTGTGTGTTCTGACACCTTTCTATCAGTACCAGCATTAACTTTTTCAGCAATTTGAGCTACAGTAGGTCCTCTGTTGGATCGGAACACACGGGCCAGCCTTCGCTCCCCACATGCGTCAATGAGCCTTGGCCACCCATGACCCTGTTGCCGGTTCACCGCTTTTCCTTCCTTGGACCACTTTTGATAGGTACTGACCACAGCAGACCGGGAACACCCCACAAGGGCTGCAGTTTTAGAGATGCTCTGACCCAGTCGTCTAGTCATCACAATGTGGCCCTTGTCAAAGTCACTCAGATCCATACGTTGGCCCATTATTCCTGCTTCTAACACATCAACTTTGAGGACAGAATGTTCACTTGCTGCCTAATATATCCCAGCCACTGACAGGTGCCATGATAACGAGATTATCAGTGTTATTCACTTCACTTGTCAGTGGTCATAATGTTATGGCTGATCGGTGTATGTGACAGTTATGTACATTTCTAAATTGTTGATTATCACTCACTGTAAATCCACATTGGTGCAATTTAGCAATTTCCAATGCCTATTTGCAATACCTATGAACATTTTCTAACTGCTTTATTGTGGTAATTGGTGTCCAGTATAATTGGTGTCCAGTATGAATGAACTATTTTGGGATGAATGACCTGATGTGGATTTTGTGTAATTTATAGAAAATTTCACTAGGTGTCTTAAATGACCTACATGAAAAGCAATCATATGATACAGTTTAAAATGTAATATGTTTTGTTTTATATCAATGATTGTATGGAGGAGTTTATAGTTTACCCATGTTTTTTACTATTACATCACTGGACATGCAGGCTAAACTTCCTTAGTCATCCGTTACAATGGATCTGTAATGTTGTGGGGCTGTTTTAATTCCAAATTTCCAGGGGACCTTTTTAAGATACATGGCAATATGGACTACATAAGGTGTGAGGATTTTTTTTCTATCAATTATCAATTATGTCCATAACACAACAAAATGTAGAGGAAGTGATAGGGTATGAATTCTTTCATTACTGTAAGTGTCATCATAGACTTCTGCCAGGAGGCTAAAACAGGGTCATTGTTTCTTCCAGCAGGACAACGTTATAAAGCATACCTTCAAGTCCACATGAAAATGCTTCACTGACCATAGAATCAAGCTTCTGTAATGGCCATCACTGTCCCCTGACCTAAATCCCTGTCGGGTGAACCAAAGAGTAGAGTCCACTAGTGAGGACCAAGTACTCTGAAGGATCTGGAGATTTTCTGTATCGAGGAATGGTCTCAAATCATTTTCGATGTGTTCTCCCACCACTTCAAATATTTGGAGATGACTCAAAGCTCTTATCACAACAAAAGGAAGGTGCACAAAGTACTAAATGCAGGGGAGCCACTAACTGGAACATGCGATTTTCCCGCCATTAAAGGTTAGATTCGTTAGATTTTTTTAGTGTAAGATCAAGCTGATAAACAACAATTGCATTTTTTAACAGACTTTTTGGTTCATATTTACCTAGGTTGGCAATAATTCTGGAATACAGAAGAGATAAATGTTAAAGGTTAGAATAGCAATGTGATGATAATCCAGTAACCCTGATCGCACTCATCCCAGGAAAATGATGGATGGAGACGTAGAGCTACTGAGGAAAAAAGATGACTAAGGAGGGTGAGGTGAGGGAATGAGGAGGGGGGGGGTGTAAACAGTTAAACAAATAATTTATTATCTTCCATCAGTGAGTCGGTCCCTACAGTAAATACAGAGAATCCAGCAGTAAGGGAATATGCAGCACTATCCATGATGGATGGATGGCAAAGATCAGTAGCCGGACAACAGACAAGACAAAGCCCACCCTGAGCTGCCAACTTATAGTAGTTTCAGATGAATGGAATAAAGAGCTGTTAAAAGGCAAAAGAAGTTAACTACTGTATGCCACATCACAGAAATAAGGGAGTAGGAATGAAAGCGTGAAAGCATCTAAGACCAGTTCATTTCAGCATGTCTTCCTTTTCCTCCCGAACCCTGTCTCTGATCCCTCTCTTGAGATAGATCAATGATAACCTCATATTTGAGACTATAAATATTCTTTCTGTCTCTTATTCTCTCTGTCCCTCTCATATTCTCTTTCTCTCGCTCTATCCATCCCTCTCTCTCACAATCACTCTCTTCCTGGTTCTGCTATCACACAGACACACAATTACTCAGGCGAACACACACTCCTCCTCTCTCCCACGCAGCTATTTTACATAATTCAAATAGTGCATTTATCCCTCTTCTCTCTCAAGCCTCTCATCATTCTCTTTCCTCTACTCACTCTCCCTCTCTTCTTTTCACATGATCCCCTTTTTCCCTTCACTTAGCAATGTATTTTGTCTCATCCATCCTCCTTCATCCTCCTTTCATTTATCTGCATTCCTTCTTTTTATCTGGTTTCTCTATACCTTCTACTTCTCAAAATGGCAATCTTTTCACTGGGACTCTGCTGTCATGCCATTTTGCTCTGCCCACATGCTGAGCTGAGCAAGAGCCTTAGAAAAAGAGCCTCATTGTGATGATAACCAAGTCAAGGAATCACAGAGGGTTATGAAATCCAAATGGTGTCCAACTGCTAATCTGTCTCATACTCCATAATGGAAACATGGGTAGCACTTGTATTGAGGTAGTTAAGACACGTAGAGGCCGGAGTTCATCTTGACCATGCTACCTGACCAGAAAAACAATATGCTCTATAGCCCCCATGTACACAAAATTCGGACCGTGGGCCAGATCTGGACTGAGAACAGCTTCATTATTGTTGTGTGTTTTCATTAGGTAAGGATGGTATCATTTGGAAACACACGGGGCATGACCGAGTGTATCAGATGTAGGAAATGAGTATTCAAATAACAAAATTTGCAGCTAAGTTGTGGCCACTCTCTGTGGCTTTAGATACCTGGACATTCAGACCAGCTGCATAGTCAGCATCTGGATGTGCTCCCATCTTCTGGGTGAAGAGTTCTTCCTTGGTGCCAATTTAGATTCATAAGCCTCTCAGAGAACATGGGTGCTATTACAGCCTCCAGTGGAGGATTTCGTTGGGTGAAAATTAGATTTGTTTGGAGATCTATCAAGTAATTGTTTTTGCTATTTTCTATTAAAATACGCGGGCAAATATTATTCTTGTGATTCCATTTCTTTACTCAACAAAAAAAGCATAGGCTACATGCTGCATATGGCATAGACAAGTAGGCTTTGGCAGGGTTCTGTGTTATTAACTATAATGGCTGGTTGTCATGGGTTACCGACAACCAGCCGTTGGAGTTTTGTGTTCTGATATGATTGGCTGACAAGGCCTTTTATTCGATTTTAAAGTGCACAGAGGCTTGCAGTAAGAGGGTGAGTTTACTAAAATTAGAAACCGTGTCAGCAAGGCCATTCAGTGTCTGCTGCTCACCACCATTGGCCTTCACTCAAAGCTCTTAAATCACAGAGTGGAGCCAAACCTGACATTGTCGACCTATTAACAAGAAAGGTTATGGAGCTTCTGTAACAACAGGATAAATCTTTGAGCGTCATGCTTACTAGACAACACACCATTTATTTGACAAAGAACCGACTGACATATGTCTTAGTAAATGAAAAAAAGATATAATGTTTGTTAATGATTACAAAAAACATAGGGAAATGATAAGTACCCAGAGAGGGTGACCTTGCAGCAGTTCTGACAACCTCCTGCCACTCCCAGATTCACCTCAGTCTCCCAATTCACCAATTCACCTCATGCCCTCTGGGTGGAGCTGGGCTACAGAGTGTGAAATCTGTGAATAATTTGCATAGGGAGTGCCAGCTCAGATTTCATGGCCTATCAGAAGAATTTATCTGCTCTGGCTCTGAGTGACAGAGCCCCATGTGGTTGCCCGACAAATCAAGAAGAGCCTAGTGATTGCAGCTATGGTGGTTGCATCTCGCCATGGTAAGGTAGATTGGTAGATTTATAGTTCAAAACAAAAAATACTATATCCTTTTGTAAAATTGAAGAATGACAACTTTCTGGTGGTTTCTTAAAACACAAGCTATAAGCGGAAAAGTCTCTGTTTTGGTCACATGAAATGGGGACTATTACAGTATGTGCTGTCACTCAGTATGACCATACTTAGTTTCATTACACAAAACGTGAAATTATAGCAAGTCTTTTGTAGTTTGATTCTTACTTTCAAAATTGTCCATTTCCCCCATTTGTGTAGAAAAATAATTATGATATTTCTAGCTTTCAGTAATTTTGTAATATTTGTACTCCTCTAAAGTGAATAGTACACCTCAGCAATGTATAACAATTTTGTCCTCTAAAGTGAAACATACACGTCAGAAAGGTAAGATCCACATCTTTTTGGAACTATGCAGCATGTTTACAGTTTACAGCCATCTCATGAAAATAACTACTTTTTGGTATTTCTATTTAGAAATTCTAAAAACTGTCAATTTCTTTTAACTGGTAAATATGCTACAGTGATTCACAAGAGCTTTGTGTCTAAAAATACCTCAGACACCTTATGACAATAATATTAGGATTAATGATCCAATTTCCTACACTATTATAGTCAACATTACATGTATTATATATAGCATGCGCTTATGTTCTCCTTATGGCTAATTTAGCAATTGCTGAGCTTGGATTTCTTCCCCATCAAAGCATAAAGAGTTAATTGCTTTATCTACAAAGAAACACTATCAAAGTTTTAGAGATTTTGAGTCATTGTGGCTTGACCTGTAAAAGAATATATTTCAAAGCTTTACAGTCTTTGTTCCAATTCCTTAGTGATATGAAAATATACAAAAAAGGTTGGAAGACAGTATAGTGCTTACTTGGTAGTAATATACTGTATGGGTACATTCCAATGCCCATTCTAACGTCCTCCTTAGCATCCTACATGCCCAATGCTTCACTTTATTCCAAATAGTATACTTGCATGTAACAATCAGTTTCTAAACTGAAAAAGATAGAAATAACACTGCAACTGTAGTTCCATTCCATTCCATTTAAGCATTCAAATCTATAATGTATCCTACAATTTTCTGTCCTGGTGTAGCTGACATAAACTATAGGTGATCTAACACTACTAAACATGGTTTGTGGTACACACAATTACCTGGGCTAGCTTGTCCGTTAGTACAGGAAAAAAATATTCCAATTTATAGTCAAAACAGCAGTATTTTTTGGTTGAAAAACTGCTGTCAGACATTATGAAATAGAATGAGGGAGGGACGTTGTGCTACTGAAATCATAACAGCATAATGTATGTATTATAAAGGGTGAGTCAGACCTTCTCCTTTGTTTTGTCCCTGGGTTCTTATCGCTGCACATAGAATAACACCATGCTCTTTGTGTGGAGACTAGATAAATGGGATGAAGTCGCTTCTAACCACGGATAACAGGTCACATCTAAATGATCCTGATGATGACAAGATGGGTGATCTGATCCTAGATCGGTGGTGACAGAAAAAAAAGCTGAGTGATTGGTGGGATGTTTTGCACTACCTATTGCCATGTATGTCTTATACACACTCCTTAATGGTGTTTAGCCATAATCTGCCAAATTCAGTAAGTCTTTATAGTTATGCATTAAAAAAGGCATCCATAAAAATGATTCAATATGTCCATTGACTTAAATTTCTCACTCACTCCCTTTTGATCCAAACTCGGGGTCTTTATTTAGTTTCCATGGCAACATTTTCCAAGTACCTTACATTTGAGTTAGAGACACATAACAAAACCAAACAGAAAAGATACATAGAAGGCTATATACTGCATCCTACACACTCACCTCCAACACAAAACAACACAGGGAATGAACATGCTGAAAATGTGGGGTGGGGGGGGCGAAAAATTCTACAATCTTGCTGATGTGATGTGGTTCCTGTTCATGATATCTGGAGTATTCCCCACAAACAATACACCAATCCCCCTTTACACCAACCCCCTTTACACCAGTCCCCCTTTACACCAGTCCCCCTTTACACCAATCCCCCTTTACACCAATCCCCCTTTACACCAATCATTGTTATTGTAAATCACTGACATCTTGTGCAAAACAGATCATTTACCCAAGTTTAATAAAATTGGGCAAGTGGGGTCTGAGATATCATGTGGGTTTTGTAGACCCATATCCCAGAGAATGTCAACCAAATTCACAACTCATAAGTCAAACTGATCAAGAGCAGTAAATGTATTGCCGCTTTTAGATTTTCCGATTTTTTGATTTTCAATCCCTTGTTAAAGTGTTTCGCAAATGCCGGATCTACGGTGCATCGTTAACCGAAGTTTTGCTCTGATCACAGAAGTTGCACGTAAAAGTCAGAATCAAATCTATATTCACCTCCGCGATATCAGACAAATTCAAAGCAGTCAAAATATATTGCTTTCAATTGACTTAAACAGTGTGGTTGAAGGGAGAAAGAGATAGTTGCAAAACGACTTCTAAAAACCCAGAAGAAAGCAATAGGGTTCCAGTCTCCTGTAACAGTGTCACAGAACCTCACATAACCTCTTATATTAGCAGTGGGAATGTGTTATGAATACAATAAAGCACACGTGACGTGTGTGTTCACGGGTGATTGTGCATAATGTTTGTATGCACCGCCTACAGTGTACAATTAGTGTGAGAGTGCTTGTGAGTGTGCATACCGTGGGCTAAACTCTACACTTGGCATGCACGTACAAGTGTGCACGTCGGCGTACATTGGCATGTGTGTGTGCGTGCGAAATGGTGCACTCGTTTCATTCTGAATGTAAATCTGATATCAAGCCGAAAGCTGAAGATGAAATGTGTGGGTGGCAACAGCTTCCAGCTTAGTCCCTTAGAGAGACAAACGGAGAGAGCAAGAGAGGGAGGAATTGATAGAGCAAAAGAACGTTACAGAGCAGAGAGTGGAAAGGGTGAGCTACAGAGAGATAGAGATGGATAGAGTGTGAGAGGGAGGGGGAGAAGAGTGCAAAAGAAAGCAGAGCGAAAGGGAGAGAGAGGAGATGGATAGCGAGAGCGAGTGGGAGGACAGAGCAAGACAGGAGAGTAAAAGCAAGAAAGGTAGACGGAAAAAGGAGAGAGAGGAAGGGGAGATGGAGGTAGAGTGAATAAGTGAGCGAGAGAGAGAGAGCACAAGAGCCTGAGTGTTGGTGGCTGGAGAAGGAGTGGGTGTCTAAATAGTGGTGAAATGCTCTGGGCCTTTTGTATGTTTTCCATTGTTTGAGAGAATGTCGGTTTGCAGCCCTCTTTGCTTTTGGTCTATGAACTGTAACTCCAAATGCAGGATAGTCTCTACTGTGCAACATACCATATAATCCGTTACAAAGGTTTTGATATTTTTTGACATCAACAAACTTAGGTCATATATGTGGCAACATCAAACTCATTACAGGTCATTCCCTACAGGTAAGCTTCAGAACAGGGCCAGTCCTAGCCTCAAACATTTTTGTGTTCTCCCTCTTGACAACTGGAAAAAGGTACTTTGAAATGTCAATTTCATGCAATTTTAAATTTTACCACAAGCAGTAAACAAATGTTGCAGTTTGAAAGTATGTTTTCTGCATTTCTACAAATTCTGCCATGTTTGTTTTTCTACACCAAAATTCCTGAAATTGAACCTAATTGGCTATGTGGTGGACATGTTGAACTTTTCCAATGTAATACATCTAAATGAGAATGACTAGTAGAATGAATGGGGGCCCCCTCGAGATCAGGACAGATGGGCATATGCCCTACTTGTCAGGTCAGTTTTCAGCCATGATTAATAATTTGACATAGCTGGTAAGACTAACTACTAATCATAAAATGCTTAACTGACATGTGTTATTGAGCACCAGCCAATGCCTGACATAACACAAAAAACACATTTTAAAATGATGCCTGGTGCATTCTACTATTCATAGCATGAAAAGTTAAGTGGCTCCTTAATTTCAGAAACAGTTGAATTTGTGTGATTTTCGCATAATACAGTTTCTTGACTTAACAGAAAATGGTGCAATAAACAAAAAACCTCCATGTTAATGAGAGGTCAGAGGGAGAATGGCCAGACTCGTTCAAGCTGACAGAAAGGCCACAAATACTCATATAACTACACTTTATAACAGTGGGAGGCAGAAGGGCATCTGAACGTGTCAAATGTTGAAGCAGTTGACGGTACTAAATAAGTGTACCTGATAAGGTCGCTGGTGAGTGTATATTCCCATTCAATTCTTGTTGTGTTTTGTTAAACCGGTAGCCATACTGTTAGAGCTATACTGTCACTTTGCCTTGATCTAAGGAGCCTTACACATTCTAGATATTGTATTTATATAGTCTGAGCACTGGGGGATAATGAATATATTTTACTGATGAAAATTACAGTTTGAATTATTTAACAGATAAACATGTAGCCTTTTGGCTTTCCATTTAGTAACAGCTTAGTGTAATTTGATGCATGTCAGTAAAGATACGTTTTCATGACAGTAAGTATCTCTACACTTCAATTTGATTGCCAGACTTAACATGATCCACAGTCTGTTTATCAGGAGATAGTAGCCTTAAAACACTCAAAGTGGAATTTCTCCCTAAATGTTTGGTAAAGTAGATGTTTTTAGACTTCAAAGCTGTCCAATGTTGTGATGAGTAATGGTCCCAATAACATCTTTGGGTAAACTGTCACCTTGACGTTTCAACAAATTGTATATTTTATTTTAAATTGGTGTCTAATTCAACTGTACAGAACCTGAATATAATCTTGTAAATGTTGGTCATGTCAAATGAAGTCCAATAACCAGGAGATCTACAGAGTTTGACAGAATACCCTGATGAAGACAGCATGGTTGTTGAAACGTTGATGAAGATACAGCGTGTACAGCGTTTGTTTTTTCTTCAAGATGGGAGATGAAACATCAGATGAGATCTTTGGTTCCTACCTAAGAAAGATGAGAGGTGTTGTGCTTTGATCCCAGACCTCTAAAGTATCTTCCGATATCCAGAGTATATTCAGCCCATGAAAAAGTAGAAGCCTTTACAAGCAAAAAACGTGATATCCAACTACGTCTTGAGTTGCCATTGTATTCCACAGGTTTGAGTGTCTGTTTGATATTGTTGTTGCTGTTGAAGTCACATCCCTTTGGCCCAAGCTTGCTGTATCTCAATGCTCCTCCACCATGCCTTGGCATTAGTGTCTATAAATAATTAAATACATTGATGTGAGTGAATGTCTGCTGACACTGGATGTGATTCTGATTGTGTGTCATAGCATTTGCCTGATAAGTGCATTTGTCTGGGTTGCTGTCAAGCAGGTGACAGCATCACCCGCTGAGTTCAGCATATGCAAGTTTGAGACAATGTGATGGCCATAAAGATATATTGCTCATCGGCAGTGCTTGAGGTCAATTCCCAAACAAAGATTTCAAGATGAATCAAATTGAAATACTACCAGCAAGCAAGGACATTAGAATAATTTCTAATAAAAAAACAAATGTACAACCAAATAGCTATCTACATCTGGACACAAATATGTGAAAATAGTCCCCTCTTTCAATGTAATACAAGTTCACAAATAATTGATTACCATCTAGGCATCTTGAAATAGGAATAATTAGATAAGATCAACTCAACTTTTCATTCAAGATAAAAAATCAATTCTATGTTGGTGAAAGAAATATGAGATCTTCAAGTGCATTTAGGAGAGGGTAAATAAATAGCCTTTCTTATTTCGTATAGGTCACAGGAGGCCGTCTCATCTCAAGGTGTCTAAATTTTAAGCAGTATACTTTAGTAAAGTGCTAATAAATAGGCCTATGTTTTTCAAGACTAGAAAATGCCACATGTAAGCTTACATAGAAGGAATACTTTGTAGGACAGGCTACTCTTTTCCCTTGCATGAACATTAACACCAATTGTAGGCTATATGCTATCCTATGCTAGGCTTGATTGAATTTGTATTTTCTCTTAAACGTCTCTTAAAGTAGCATATACGTGTAAAACTATGAGGAAACGGAAGTAAGATGTCTCCGAAGTCAACAACTGTTATAATTCCTCACGGATGTGTGGTTCATTCTTCCACCATCTCCCCCCAGCCAAGCTCTCCAGCACCGGCAGCGGTTGTTCCGCGGCGGGCAGTCGCGCTGAGAGCTCCTCTTCCCCGGCCTCTCCCTGTCCCTTTGCACCGGTTCCCTCGCCCCCGACCCTCACACAATCCTCACGTAGAGTTGCAATCCCGCGGCCGTTTTCTCGGTAACCTACAGAAGATCTACTGAGGCGGATTTCTCTCATGTTTTGGTTGTAATTGAGCAATGGTTCTTAGGGGTTGTATGCCTATATTTCCAAAATGATGCTGTCCACGTGGGGAAAATATACGTGGGGAAAATATATTTACTACGACCTCAAATTCGGAAAATTATTGTTAGCTTAACAAATTATGGCAATAAATGAATAATATTTTTTGCAACATTTTTTTTGCAGTAGCCGAAACAGATCAGCGCATGATATTCACTGCTGTGTGTGCGTGTGTGTGCCTGTGCGTGTGTGTGCCTGTGCGTGTGTGTGCGTGCGCGTGTGTGAGGTAATGCGCTGCCAGTCCTGTGTGCCAATTAGTATGCTAGTGCGCGCGTTCGGATGCGCTTCGGTGAGTTGGATATAGAGTCCTACTCCTTCCTATGCAGAAGGAAAGAATTGAAGTCATCTTTCCGCAGCCGGATGCTTTCTTAGTTCCCAGGTCGGCCGAAAATACTGAACTAGCATCAAACGAAATTCTGTGTCAGCGACCGGTCAGCTTACTCTTGCAATCACGGGAAGGTCGAATCAATCTAACCATCAAAACGTAAACGTCATACAAAAAATACGAGTCTAAACTAACACACCAAGTAAAGTGAGCTGTATCTAACAGCATAAAATAACCAGTGGGATATCTCCGGATTCGATATATTTTCCAGTTAGAAATTAAAGTCCATCCTAAGGTATCCGCCTCTTTCGATGGGGGTTCTATCCAACGGTCTCTGGATGCAAAAAGATAGTGTCGCACAGGTGTAGTTGGAGCAGCACTGATACTCTCTCTCACTCTCTCTCTCTCTCTCTATCTCTCTCCCTCTTTCTTTCTCTCTCTTTCTCAGTTTTGTTAAGGGAGAGGAAAGCAATGTTTAGAAATGGGGTGGGGAATCAAGTGATGGGATGTGGAATGATTTTAAGTACTAGTATTAGGCGCCTAGAATGCTCTCTCCCTCTCTATCTCTTTCGCTCTCTCTCTCCGCCCCCTTCATCACTCACTTCCTGCCCCCTCACTCACACACACACATCTGCGCGAGTGAGAGGTTCAGAGCTACAAGCGTGTGGGAGGCAGGCATGAGTATAACAATATGACTATGACACTTAAAGCTGCAACCTGCGCATGCATCTACACACACAAACACTAACAGACTCACAAGACACATCTTGGAGTAGGCAACACGGTTTCAAGGTAACTACCTAAACTGTCCAAGAGAGATGGAAAATTACAACTAAATAAATCACAAGCACCTAAACAAATCCACAATGCTAACAAAGCACTATAAATATAACCTATGTTTCATACAGTACCTCATATTACCTACATATTAGATATTGGTAAAAGATGCATTCTGTGACTTATTGGCCACTGGTTGTGAAACTGGTGCTGTTCAGCCCGGAAAGGGTCTGCAAAAATTGTGTGCTATGTCAGGTACTGTATGTGCCAATTTGTGCCCTGTCATCAAGCCCAATAGCTTTCAGCATGGAATATCATGGCTAACTGAGGTATGATAGTGATTCTACTAATATATTATACACATGAAAACAACACATACACATCCAGCCAAAAATGGGAGGTTTCAAAATTATATTTTAATGACAAAGGTCCTGGACTGAATGTAGGAGACAATGATAGATAGAAGATAAATTGTTACTTAGCATGTATACAAATGTTTTTATTGTAATGTTATTTAACCAGGCAGTAAAATAAAGAACCAATTCTTGTTTATGTAAAGGGTTAGAAAATGGCCTATATTAAAAGATAATCCTATTATCAGACACCCCCCTTATTTTTTGAACATTGTGTACTATTTTAACAATTGTCTTACCAGTTACAAAACTGTAGTTACTCCACCTGATCAATAGGTGCTGCTGTGGAGTTGCATTAGGGAGACAACGGTCCTGAGTTTGCGCAGAAATAAATATGTGCTCAGACCGAATGCGCTAAAAGTTTGTGCTGCTTCTTTTCTGCTTCCACAGGTACGTAAAATACTCTTTAAAAGACGTTCGTTTTGGGTCAAAGTTGTGTGTGATTTGTATGAACTAGTTAGTTAGGATAATCTGCAAACAAATGTGTGAATGATGGAGCTGTAACAGTTTTATTGAATGTGAAGGAAACGTGAATTGTTCCACCAAGCAAAAGCTAGCCATTCATGGTGCTAGTAGTCGGGAGTCATCCAGTTTGTATTTGAGTATTCGGTTTGTCTTATGAGTTAATATATTGTATTCAGATAATATGTACTGTAATTTGTATAATATATTATGTTGTACCAGAAAGGTATTAAAGTTTTAAGAAGCAACACTTTACAAGTTATTTTCCTCGTTGCGGTTTTGGCGCGAAGTTAGTAATAGGCGCGCGCGTTTCAGAGGCATTTGTAATAGCTAATTTGAGTAGATGCAGCTATGCCTGGAGGTAACAATTGTTGTTACTATATTAAATAATGTCCAGTAAGTAGTAGTAATCAAAATGCTGTTAACGTAGGATGGACATGTAAAATTTATACAATTACTCAGGACATGTTATCATATTACATGGCATACACACAGTTATATTGAAAGGGATAATTACACCTGACTATTCTGCTGTCATCTGAATAGATAAGTTAACTTAGAGTGAATACATTATAGTGAATGACTGTTATTGTATGTGTATGGATGGTTGTTGGAATACGTCTGGAGGTTAAGAATTAATTGTATAATGAAATGTTTTAATGAACAATTGTTAATTGTTCAGATGATTTTGGCAGAAATAAATATGTGCTCGGACCCAATGCACTAAAAGTTTGTGCTGCTTCTCTTCTGCTTCCACAGACTTAATTGCCTGTGTGGCACTTGCTACTGGCCTAGGTAACCCCTAGGCCTGAGGCCGGTAACATTTACAGCAACAACTTCGGGGAGAATGTTACAGGGAGAAGCAATTAGGGTTAACTGTATTGTTCAGCTTTAACTTTGGCGGTTGGAGGATTGAAACCAAGGACGTTTCAGACACTAGCCAGGTGACCTAAGCACTAGGCTGCTTTGCTGTCCCAAAATTTACGTCTTTTAAATGTATTTTGTATGTTTGCCAAATTGCTGAACCATAAATCAATTGATGAGACTTGTTTCTTTTTCAGGGCATCAGGATTTTAATTACTATCCAAAATTAAACTACAAATAAATATGCTGATTTCAAGTCTTGGGTAGATTGGGTTTCTGAGTTTCCGAACATGATTAAGAGTGGATCTAGTAAATATTACATTTTAAACCAGCCAGACAAATTTAGTTGCTCGGAAACAACACAGCTGCTGCATGGGTCATGTTAGATGTCTTGTCCAAAGTGTCTGATATCCGTCTGTAATATTTGTTAACACCACTCAGCTGATAGATATCTAATGTTAGCTGATTAACATGCAAAGAAAGTGCAGTTCAAAACCAACACCAACCTTTGGGCGAACTGTTCCGCTGCTAATTCAAAATACAACAAGTTTTTACAAAAAGCTTATTTCTGTGATATGTTGTGCCCAAATTTGTTCCCATCCATGCTAAAGAGTGTTTCTCCCTTGCCAGATGCATACCAATGGAGAAATGCAAATTAATGATATCTTGCAAGTAACGAGTTGTGATTCTCACAAAAACTGAAAAACACAAAACAATCATGTCATCCTAGATTATTTAGATAATGTAACTGAACATATATGTTGGGAATATATCAAAGAAGTTAGACCATTTTGTCTGAAATGCAATGAGGTGGAATCTGTGATTCAAACTGGAACAATGCACACTTTCTCTAGTCGATTTAATGGATTTTAGCTTAGCTCATGGTGTGCTGTCGGCTGAGGGAGCAGAGGGTGCGCTTGCATATTCCGTGTGTTGCTCTTTCGTGGTGCTCTACGGGGCCACATGCCTGTGAGCAGGACAGTTTACCTTGGGAACTTTATAATATGTCGACAAACAAATGTTGTGGAAATGACCACAAATGACGAAGAAAAGTCTGAATAATCAAATTGAACCTTTATTAACCCAGCAATTGTAGGAAACAGTGGTCACTGTCGATTCTGGTATGCAACACACTGCTTGCCGAATTCCTGACCCTTGTTAAATAGGATCCTGGTGATAGGTCGACGCCCCTTTTCCTGGCAGCTAAATGACCCTACTCCCCCCAGATAGGGCCATAGTGTCACTAGACCCCCTTATCTGGCCTCAGGAGTACCAGGCTCGAAAGACACGTAGCTGTCCCTGTCCAAATTTCTTCTGGTTGTGTTGCAGATCAAGATGATACCTGATGATTCCAGCTGACACTCTGATGACCCCCCCCCCCCCAGGGCCAACATTCTTCGTTGCCCATCCAGCCTCTTGATGACCAGCCTGCGCTGGGGCCGACACCGACGACAGAGATAATAATTGTGGGTGACTCGATTGTGCGGGATGTGGAACTACTCCCAACGGTTGGTCACTCACGGGTATACTGCATTCCTGGAGCTCGCGTATCTGATATCAAGAAGAAACTACCGTCCCTGCTGAAAACTCCCAACGTGAGTGTAATCATAACACATGTTGGCTCTAATGACACTGCAGCCCGCCAGTCAGAGATTTTATTAGAGGACTTCAAAGATCTTATCTGTGCTCTACGAAGCTCAAAAAAGAGACTTGTTGTTTCTGGGCTCAATAGCGCTCAATATCTGGCTGAAGAAGCGTTGTGAGTATGAGAAGATGTTTTATTGGTCATTTTGACACGTTTTGGGTGAACCCTTCTCTTTTTAAACAAGACGGTTTACATCCTAACAACAGAAGAGCCAAAGTGCTATCAAGCAATATTAGAACTGTTTATATAAATGACTATTTGAATTTGACCCATGCAGAAAAGATTGTTCGACCGCTCATCTCTCTACCGTCGACTCAGCTTTAAGTCTAGGTGTCTCTAGGATTCAAGCTATTGTGTCTACTGCCACACTCCAAAAACTACCTACACGTGTTGGTGTTAATGTAAATAATCTTGTGAACATAAGGTGTTCTACTGCTCAGAATAATTGCATGTGAGATGTTCAGGTAAAAATGGGACTGCTCAATTTGAAATCACTCTCTAATATTCATCTTACATGATTTCATCCAGAAGTTTAACCTGGACCTTTTTTTAGTAACAGAGACTTGGATGACAGATGACCAATGTTTATTAAATGATCTCTGTCCTGTTGATTATAAATCTATAAGCAAGCCTAGGGTTAAGTGAATTAATATTCACTGCCTTGAGACAGTTTTATGTGCTGTGGTTTATCGCCCTCCAAAACCGAACTCCAACTTCATGCCAGAATTTTCTGAATTTCTTTTCCTCCCTGGTGGTGAAACATGACCATATCATTGTTGCAGGGGATTTCAATTTCCATATTGATATCCCCTTAAATACAGCAGCCACCGACTTTATAAATCTAACTGAATCATTTAACATGACACAGCATGTCTCTGGTCAGACCCACAATCATGGCCACACATTGGATTTGGTTTTTACTCTTCGTCCTACCCTGAATAATCTTGTAAAAGAAGATATTTTTGTGTCTGATCATCTTAGTATTACATGTGTTTTTCCTGATTAATGTTTTCCCCAAAAGGGAAAATGATAATATTCGCTATCGCATCATTAATTCACAGACGGCTTCAAAATTTTTAGTTATGTTTCCTAGTCATAGTGAAAATCTGCATGCCACATGTAATACTGATGTATCACTAAATAGATTCAACAAACTGTCAAAGCACTCTTGATGAAATTGCTCCTTTTAGATGTACATTTGTGCTTAAAAGTTTGCATACCCTTGGAGAATTGGTAACATATGTACCATTTGTAAAGAAAACATGAGTGAGCAGGAAAAACACATCTTTTATTTCTTATGGGATTCATATTCAACTGTAGGTCATAACAGAATGGCACAATCATAAAACAAAACATGGCAACAAAGAAAAAAATTAAATGACCCCTGTTCGAAAGTCTGCATACCCTTAGTTCTTAATACTGTGCACTACCCCCTTTAGCATCAATGACAGCGTGCAGTCTTGTAATAGTTGTCTATGAGGCCCCGAATTCTTGCAGGTGGTATAGCTGCCCATTCGTCTTGGCAAAATGCCTCCAGGTCATGCAAAGTCTTAAGACATACACCCCCAAAACATCAGTGAGCGACCACCATGCTTCACAGGGGGATGGTATTCTTTTCACAACAGGCCTTGTTGACCCCTCTCCAAACATAGAGCTTATGGTTGTGACCATAAAGCTCGATTTTGGTCTTGTCACTCCAGATTAGTGTGCCAGAAGCTGTGAGGCATGTCAAGGTGTTCTCGGGCATATTGTAATCGGGCTTTTTTGTGGCATTGGTGCAGTAAAGGCTTCTTTCTGGCAACTCGACCATGCCGCTCATTTTTGTTCAAGTATTGTCGTATTGTGCTCCTTGAAACAACCACACCGTCTTTTTCCAGAGCAGCCTGTAATTCTCCTGAGGTTACCTGTGGGTTTTTCTTTGTATCCCGAACAATTCTTCTGGCAGTTTTGGCGGAAATCTTTCTTGGTCTACCTGACCTTGGCTTGGTATCAAGAGATCCCCGAATTTTCCACTTCTTAATAAGTGACTGAACAGTACTGGCTGGCATTTGCAAGGCTTTGGATATCTTTTTATCCTTTTCCATCTTTATAAAGTTCCATTACCTTGTTACGCAGGTCTTTTGACAGTTCTTTTCTGCTCCCCATGGCCCAGTATCTAGCCAGCTCAGTGCATGCACGTGAGAGCTAACAAACTCATTGACTATTTATACACAGACATTAATTGCAATTTAAAAAGCCACAGGTGTGGGAAATTCACCCTTAATTGCCATTTTAACCTGTGTGTGTCACCTTGTGTGTCTGTAACAAGGACAAACATTCAAGGGCATGTAAACTTTTGATCAGGGCCATTTGGGTGATTTCTGTTATCATTATGATTTAAAAAGGAGCCAAACAGCTGTGATAATAAATGCCTTCATATGATCACTATCCTTAAATAAAAGACAGTTTTTTGCATGATCAGTCATATTTTCAAAATCAATGCCAAAATGTCACAATTTCTGCCAGGGTATGCAAACTTATGAGCACAACTGTAGGTCAAGGCTTGAATCTAAACATTACCTTTGGTTAGATGAGAACATACAAAACATGCAGAAAAGCAGAACGGAAATGGAAAATGACTAAACTACATGTCCATTACATCTATATAAAGGAGCTGCTATTATCTTTTAATAAGGCAATTAAGGATGTGAAGGCTTGGCATTTCTCTGGCTTCATTGCAGCAAACTGTCACAACCCAAAGTTCTCATTTAGGACTATAGACTGTCTTGTTAATCCAGCACCAGTCGGGGCCATGGCCTCAACTACTGCAGACCGTGAAAAGTTCTTAACCATTTTTAATCAGAATATTGGTAATATTAGATCTATGATAAACCATACTCTGCCCCGTACTGAAGTTCTGTACCCTGGTCTAAACTTTTTTTTAACTCTTTTACTCCAGTTGTTTTAGAAGACCTTTTAGATATCACATCTCATTTATAAACCTCCTTTTGCCCTCTAGACATCATACCACCCAGACTTCTTAAAGAAATTATTGGAACAGTAGGCCCTGAACTATTCTCCATTATAAACAGTTCTCTCCACATAGGTTGTGTCCCTGACTATTTTAAGTCAGCATGTGTTCAGCCTCTTAAAAAAACTAATCTTGACACCTCTGTTTTTAACTACTGTCCAATTTCCAAGCTACCCTTATCCAGAATGTTAGAGAAAGATGTGGCAAAGCAACTTTTACAGGTGGTGGAACGCAATCTTATTTTTGAGAAATTCCAGTCAGACTTTCATCAGAAATACATTACTGAAACTGCTCTTGGTAAGGTTACAAATGACTTGTTGAATGCTGTTGACTTTGGAGAATGTTCAATCTTGTTACTGGATCTTAGTGCAGCTTTTGACACATTTTTATTGACAGACTTAGAAATTGAGTTGGGATCTCTGGGATTGCGCTAGATTGGTTCAAGTCGTATATGTCAAATAGAGCATTTGTAGTGTCCATTAACAATTACATGTCTTCCTCTGTGCCTGTCATATGTGTTGTTCCACAGGGTTCCATCCTGGGGCCAATCCTGTTTTTCTCTGTGTATGCTTCCATTAGGTAGTATAATTTGGCAGCATGACATTTCTTTTCATTGCTATGCAGATGATACACATTTGTATTTGTCGGTTAAGCCATATGATTTGAGCAAGTTTTGTGTTCTGCATAATTGCCTCGAAGACGTTACAAACTGGATGTCCAATAATTTTCTTCAGTAAAACTGAAGTTTAAATTATTGGCCACCCATCTATTTCGGATGACGTTCGGTTGGCTTTAGGATTGCTAGAAAAAAGTATTGTGCCTGTGGCCAGAAATCTGGGAGTTTTCTTTGATCCAGACTTACAATTTCAATAAAAACACAAAAGAACTGGGGCAGTCATGCTTTTACCAACTTAGGTAACATTGCCAAAATAACATTGGTTTTATCTTTTGAGGATACATTATACATGGTTTCATTTAATCTCACCTACAAAACTGTAATGGTTTGCTTACATGCCTGAACAATAAGTCCCTAGGTAAACTCCAAGTTGTACAGAATTCAGCTGCCAGACTTCTTACAAGCACTAAATCAAGGTCTCATATAACCACAGTTTTGGCTGCTCTACATTGTTTACTGGTGAATTTCAGAGTAGATTTTAAAATTCTACTTATCACTTTTAAGGCAATACATGGTCTGGCACCTGTTTACATTAGTGACATGCTCAACCCACTGCACAGTTAGGCCTCTCAGATCAGCTGAAAAAGGACTTCTGGCTGTCCCAGAGTCTAGACTGAAAACTAAAGGAAACTGGGCCTTTGGTTTATAGGCCCCTAGACTCTGGAAAAGCCTACTGTACCACAGAATGTCAGAGATGCTATGTCAGTGCATTCTTTTAAATCTTATGTAAAATCTCATTTTTATAACATGGCATTATGAATATTTTGTCATTGTGATTGTATATTTTGTTTATTCTTTTTACTACTTTTACTCTTTTCAAAATATATATGTTTTATTATTTTTTTTTCAATTATTTTAAGTGCTAGACAAATAAAGTTATTAAATGTTGAAACTGATTTTTCTTATTATTGTTCCTCGATAACATACTGTATGCCTACTTTTCAATTTGATGCCAGCAACACGTTTCAAAAAAGCTGGGACAGGGGCACCAAAAGACTGGAAATGTTGTGTAATACAAAAAAGAACATGGTGGAACATCTCACAAGTAATTAGGTTAACTGGAAACAGCTTAGTATGATAGGGTAAAAAGAGAATCGCAGAGAGGATGAGTCATTCAGAAGTAAAGATGGGGAGGGGCTCACCACTCTCTGGGAGACTGCATGGGCAAATAGTGCAACAATTAAAGAATAAAGTTTCTCAACGTAAAATTGCAGAGTTTGGGGATCTCATCTACGGTACGTAATATCATTAAAAGATTCAGAGAATCCGGAGAAATGTCTGCATGAAAGAGATATGTTGTCTTTGTACTATTCTTTATTCAATATAGGGATTAAATGATTTGCACACCATTGCATTCTATTTTAATTTACATTTTACGCAGCGTCACATCTCTTTTGGAAACGGGGTTGTATATTTTTCATGTATCAAATTTAAGTTTCCACACCAGCTTCCTTGAAAGAGGGAATGAGGTGTGAGACCTTGGTATCAATATGAAGGGTGGATCTGAATCAGACAACAAGGGTCAAGCTTTTATTATATCACCTGGCATGGAGGGCTTCCAGTTGGACACATTCCTTCATTGTCCTCGAAAGGCATGACTGAATAGTGTTTTCAGGTGTGCATGGGATGAAAAGTGTGTATCTCGTGATAATCATATACCTAATTTGCTTCTTCAGGGAACATGGGTTATAAACAGAAACTAGTTAGTTATGGCTGAAAAGGCCTTTTATCAAGTTAAATGGTCCAACTCATTTTCTGTCTTATAAAGTTTAAATGTTCGAGATGGATTTATAAAATAGCTCTAACTTCTATACAGAAGCTGCAAAATAAATCGGGATCATTGTTGTCCGGTTATTGTTTTTTTTGGTTATGAATGTCTGTTCCTTTCTCCTTTCGCCCACTCTTCAACGCTTTAGGCTATGAACAAGTCATGAAAGGCAGATGATAGACACGGCTCTAATATACAAGGGGATATCTTTGTTTAGTCTTTATGGCTGAGTTATACGACCTTTAAGAATCAATGACTAAAAACAGTTTGATTTTCTTTTATGGGAATTGAATCATACTGACAGAAAATATATGTTAAGCTATTCACCTCTGTAGATGCCCGACCATTACTTTTCACTGTCTTAAATTCTACACACATACTTAAATAGTTCAAAACTGATTTGAGCTATTACTGGGAAAAAGGCTGCAAAACCAGGGTTTAAACCAGCCTCCATCGCAGCTACAGTGGGGCAAAAAAGTATTTAGTCAGCCACCAATTGTGCGAGTTCTCCCACTTAAAAAGATGAGAGAGGCCTGTAATTTTCATCATAGGTACACTTCAACTATGAGAGACAAAATGAGAAAAAAAAATCCAGAGAATCACATTGTAGGATTTTTAATGAATTTATTGGTAAATTCCTCAGTAAAATAAGTATTTGGTCACCTACAAACAAGCAAGATTTCTGGCTCTCACAGACCTGTA
>JACXGI010008051.1:0-22168 GCA_016801175.1 Esox masquinongy
TTAAACTATAGGCCCCGAGTAACTACCACACCAACACCCACCCTTATTCGTCCACCAGGGGCACTACAATACATGATTCAATTAGCTAATTTCAAAATGATGGCATTTCCACCCCATTTGACCTAGAATGCTGATTCTTTGTGAACATGCCTCATTTCTCATGATGAACAAAAAAGTCTCAAGAACCCATAAAGTCTACCATCTTGGATTTTTCTGTAAAGCGGAAATTTGGCAAAACCTATAAAAATTTACTTAAAATCAACAATAGGTCAGATTGACCTGCCCTTTGGCGTAAAGGTGTCTCATACAATCCTCCCTATAGGGTGATAAGGAATAAGAGATACATTGTAAGATGGCAGACAAAACAGCTGACAAGTGTAAAACAAATGCATCCATACTCCTTAATGCGTTTTTCCACAATCATGCCAATTATGCCATTTCCACCGCAGTTTTCCACTGACCTATAATGCTGATTCTTTGTGTACATGCCTCATTCCCCAGGAGGTACAAATATGCATCAAGGACCTATCAGGTCTGCCATCTTGGATATTTTGAACTGTGAAAATCTCCTGAAACCTATAAAAATCTACATAAAATCAACAATAACTTGTGTCTTATATATGTTTCCCCAAAGGGTGTTCACAGCGAAGAGTTAAAATACAAGATGGTGGACAAAATGGCTGACCAGTGTAAAACACATGCATCCATAAACTTCATGTGTGCATTACATTGAAAATACAGACCATGTATACCTACCACACAGACACCGGACTCAATTCCTTCACAGGGGGCACCCCAGGCCACTCCCTAAATATTATTTTTTCACAATGACACTATTTCCAACCCAACTGACCTAGAACATTTCATGGAACCTATAAAAATCTACATAAAATCAACAATAACACTGATTGACCTGGCAATCGTCAACCATGTGTCTTATAAATGTCTCCCTATAGGTTGGCAAAGGCTAAGAGATATATTACAAGATGGCAGACAAAATGGCTGACAATTGTAAAACTTATGGATGCATACACTTCATGTGTCCATTACATTATGGCACAATGAAAATATAGAATTCTTATACTTTGTGTACATGCCTCATTTCCCAGGAGGGACAAAATTGCATCAAGGACCTATCATGTCTGCCATCTGGGATATGTTGTACAGTGAAAATTTCATGAAACCTATAAAAATCTACATAAAATCAACAATAACTCTGATGGACCTGGCAATCGGCAACCATGTGTCTTATACATGTCTCCCTATAGGATGTTCACAGCTACGAGATAAAATACAAGATGGCGGACAAACTTATAAAAATCTACGTAAAATCAACAATAACTCTGTTTGACCAGGCTAGTGGCATATATGTGTCTAATAGGTGTCTCGCTATAGGGGATATAAAGCTAAGGTAAATAATACAAGATGGCGGACAATATGGCTGACCACAGGAAAAAATATATGAAAGTGCTTACCATGTGATTATTTCTGCTGCCATATGTGTACAATGTTGTTATGACTGCTTTTCTATGCTCACCATGTCACAGGAGAACACCGTCCCATGGTTGCTTGCAACTATATTTATTATTATTATTATTATTCCAGTGTTTTTCAGTCCTTTTTGCAAATTCCCTTGAGATAAAATGGCCCAAAAAGGCCCATCTTTGCATGCTAATACAGGCCATAGGGCCACAATTTCTGATGCAATGGTATGCAAATTGGACTCATGGTGGCACTGTTATAGGCCTCCAAAGTGGCCAAATTCGAAACCCCACCACACCCACCCCATGTGACTTAGTCATCTCCTCACAATGAACATATGAAAAAATGTGGTTGCTATTAACTAATAAACCTTCAAGGCGTGGTTTTGTACTTTGAAGCATATTACCGGAAGAACGTTAATCGTATTTTAATCTAACTAGGTACATATGTTCAGAATCTTGACAGGACATACCTTGTTCAAGCATTTTCCGACTGACCACAAGAGGGCATTGTTGAACCAGACAACTTCGCAAGCTCACTCCGTTTGATATAGCGACACAAAAAATGGTGCATAAGCCCAATTCCTCACAAGGAACATATTTGCCATTGGGACCCATTAGCTCTGCCTTGATGGATTTTCAGCCATTATGAATTTGTGAGAAACGCTTCAAAAGCTACTCCTATAGCACCAAATGTCCGATCTTCATGTACTAAGATATTTGGCACCTAAAGACCAAAGTCTGTATAAGATGCATAAGCCAAACTAGTATGTCAAAAAAATGGGGCCGCTATTGACCAAGAAACCTTCAAGGGGGCATGGTTTTGTACTTATCAGCATATTAATGAGACACCATTGAACATATTATAACACAACTTGCTACACATGTCCCGGACCTTGACAGGACATACAATGTGCAAGCATTTTCTGATTGACCACAATGGGGTGATGTTGAGCCAGACAAATTCGGAAGCTCATGCCACTCACTTCGTTTGACACTGGGCAAAAAGTGCCAGAATCCGGGGATATCCCGAATGGATATTTCCTTGATACTCTTTAAAATCTGTATAATTTCAAATACATATCCGTAGTTTTGCTAATATACATGCTGCATGTAAGAATATTGAGTCAATATACGACTTAAGAACATGTATCAAGTTTGGATATCAGCAAAGTCGTATACATGTCATATATAATGTCCAAACATGGGCTTTGGAAATATGTAGTTCCATTTATGCACACTATTTTCTGTAGAATATTGACGGTATCCACAGCATTTCCATAGTTTTCTCCGCACATACAAATACAGTAGTATATTGTGTTCAGATATCTCTGATGGTCAAATGTGTAGTTGGATATGTTACTAAAAGGCTGAAATTCTGCAGCTGTTTCAGTTTCTTATTTTTATTGGCGTTCACATTCATCATTTGTCAAAAGCATTGCTTGCACTAATGAGATCATCCAAGATATCAACCAATGCAATCTGCAAGCCAAGAAAGGCAGGAATCTGGACATATCATGGTGTAATTTGTTTTATTGAGAATATCAATTATTTTATTTTCCTTTGTTGATTTGCACCACACCCTTGTGTGCTTATTGCAGACATCATGTTGTCTCGTGCTAGCTAGTAGCTAGGTTGTGGCTAAACCCATTTGCAATTTGTACATGGTGACGATTGGGAGACGTAGTTTTGCACCGTTTGTAGAAGTAGTTGATTGGTGGATTTTTTAAAAGTATTGTATTCATGTGTTTGATTGGTAGCATGGCTGTGACGTCATGAACTGTACATTACCTTGACAGTGCAGTTAGCTCGGTAAAGAACTTTATTCAATAGCCACAAAAGGCAAGCACCAACATAATTTTTTAAAATAATCTTAACTAGCTAACTTGATGCCTTTACACACGGTGGAGCTCAGGGTCACCTGAACCTAGCAGTCTAGTGCAAAGCCAGTCCAGAGGGATGAAAAGGCAGAGGTCTGACAACAAAACATCCACTTCTGGTACTGTAGTGCTGACACACCACAAAGCCTGAGACCTAAATCAATACGGCGGCTTAACCTTATAGGCTTGGGCTCTGTGACCAAGGAAGACATTTGAAGGTGAGTTGTGTAATTTTTACTAGCTAGCTATTTAGCTACTACAATATTATTACATTATGCTTAGCTACCCATCTCATCTGTCACTTCTTTTCATTAATTTTTTTCTTACAGAACTGAGGCTTATTAACAGCAAGGTGGATCTACTTAATGACAAAGTGGATCAACTTGCAGCTGAAAGTGAGACCCCAAACAACCCTTAAGAAAACCCCTGGAGTTGTCAGTGAGTGTTTGCCAAATAAATTGAACTCTCATAATAAATATTCAGACTACATTTTAGGCCCCTTAATGTTTAGAGTTAGTTGGGTTTTTCTCCTGACAAAATGTAGCTCTGTTACAAACAAGCATCTGCCTGTAATGCAACAAATGCACTATAAAAAAAAGAGTTGGTTATGTTGATTAATAAAACATCTGAATAATGCTTACAGGAAATGGTACGACAGACCCACACAGATGCCTTGGAGAACAACTGCAGTGGCAGGTCAGGGCTTTAGTCAGGTAATTATTTTTTCTCTATATAAAGTGTCACTGCTTATGTTAAAGCCCTAATATCTTGAGCATCAATATGCACATTGTTAAAGAGTGTGGAAGATGCAAAGTACACTTTTCACTACTTTTTACTATTTAACCTCATTGCTACCACCAATTAAAACATTATCAAGCTTAGCATTAAGTGTAATTTACTCTGTTAGCAGTTGGATTGATGGGTAGTGGGGTTACCCTAACGATCACCCTCCCACAAGTGTGCTGTAAGTTACATGTGGTGCATTTCTATATAGGGTAAAATTGACTTCTTTGTCATTAACACAAGGAATACTACCCTGATGGCCCCTTCACATGACTAGCGAAGACTGCTTGGCATTCTGCTAGTTCAATAGCTGTCGGAAATTAGTCTTTTGCCTTTTAGTCCCCCACGTTATCTACATATATTGGTTGCCATTGAGATTTAATCATCAGTGGGTATTAAAGCTAAAATTATTTTAACATTGACAACATGAAGCAGCTTCTCAAACACTCCTTTCATAGAAGACGATGAATGGTCAGCAGCAAATCATTTTTGTAGCTAATCATGTGTAGTGGCCTTGAAATGTGCACCACATCTAATACATCACTGGGGGAAATTTTCTATCTTCACAACCTGAGGACACATGAATGAAAAATTCAGTTTGTAGATGTTTGATTTGCATGTTTTTATTTTCAGTTTCCGATCACCTCACAATGAGGAGGTATCAAAGGCCATTGTCTGAGCGGTGACAGATGCTAGGGAGGACTGGCCACTGCATGTCAACAGAAGTATACTTTCAAGTACGGTTGGACAATGTCAAAATTTAATCATCCAGGCACAAATTCTTCACAGCCGTTCTTGCTGGGAACAAAATCTTTGTTATACAAAGTCTTAGTGATTGCATTTAATTGGCACTGGTGAAGTCTGTCAAATGCATTTGTCAATATATATATAAACTATTATAAAATATAATTTAATGTCCTTTTTTTATTATTGAGTTCATAATCTGTCAGGCAATGGAAGAGCAGATACCCTGAAAAGCAGAGCAGCAAAGTCACTGCCTTACAATTACCTGTCATCGCTACATCAGGTCTTGAATCCTGGTCGTGGATTTTTTCAGAGATCCGCAGAGGGCAATGCAGTTGACCAGCACTGACCAAATTTTAGGGGTTAATAATTAAATATGGTTGCCTTGCCTCGTTGTGTTCGATTACCGCCTATAAGCTAATGGTGAAAGGCCCTGACATTTAGATGTAAATTCTGCTGATATAATACCTGTTTTAGATAGCACAAAGGTAGACTAATGAGAATATTAATAATGGCAGAAGGATCAAAGCAGAACACGCCCAATCTGATTCAAGCACCAAGATGGCAAAAAAATATATATTGTTGCTGTACATGCGCAGCCTTGTGTTGTTTTACCGGCACTGTACTCCTCATTGCTGTCAACATCTTTGGTTGATACTCCCAGTTGTGGGCTGTCTGGGTAACATGAAATACTAACCAAAGATTTTGTGAGCAGTGGAGAAATGCAGTGACATTAAGAACATTGTGACAGTTCTGGAATACAGACGATAAACTGTGTGTGTGTGTGGTCCATATTCCTTTATTAATTGTTTCCCATCCTATCTTGCAGCTCTTCAAATAGCGGGTAAAAGTCAGGGAGATGCCTCTCAGCCCAGAGGACTTTGTTTACTTGAAAGGGGCAGATGCAAACTGCATGAGAGACGAAGAAAGTGACAATAACAAGACGGTCTACAAGTTTTTACCCCCACAGTGGAGAGCTGCTCGACTGACAAGAATATCCATGGCATGCCAGAAATTAAGTCATTCCAATTGAAATATTTCTTCATCTGAACTGTAATTAAGTAAAATTGAAAAAATTGATGCATGTAGCATATATTTTTTCCTAAACATTTCTTGTTTAATATACACCGATCAGACATAACATTATGACCACTGACAGGTGAAGTGAATAACACTGATAATCTCATTATCATGGCACCTGCCAGTGGGTGGGATATATTAGGCAGCAAGTGAACATTCTGTCCTCAAAGTTGATGTGTTAGAAGCAGGAAAAATGGGCAACTGTAAGGATGTGAGGGACTTTGACAAGGGCCAAATTGTGATGGCTAGACGACTGGGTCAGAGCATCTCCAAAACTGCAGCCCTTGTGGGGTGTTCTCCGTCTGCAGTGCTCAGTACCTATCAAAAGTGGTTTATGGAAGGAAAAGTGGTGATTGATCTGTGGGGTGTGCTGGACAAACAAGTCCGATCCATGGAGGCCCCACCTCGCAACTTACAGGACTTAAAGGATCTGCTGCTAACGTCTTTGTGCCAGAGACCAGAGCACACTTTCAGAGGTCTAGTGGAGTCCATGCCTCGACGGGTCAGGGCTGTTTTGGTGGCAAAAGGGGGACCTACACAATATTAGGCAGGTGGTCATAATGTAATGGCTGATCGGTGTATGTTTGAGTTAGTTAAGAACAATCAGTTAGAATTAGAGCAAGGAGAGGAGGCACGGTTGAGAGCACAGTCTTATTTTTATTTCTTGGGTGTCTTTTGTTTAGACACATGCTTAATGGCTTGGCCTATATAGTTCTGCCAGCAATTTACGGGTCAAAGACATCTCTACCTATTTATGTTAGGTATGTGTATAGTAGTACACACTACTTGTGATTGAATTCCTAATTTGTATTTGAAAACGAGAATGATAAATAAATCTGTTACATTTTAAAAAGTAAGGACAACATTTATTAATGAGTAAGTGAGATAAGGCAATAATTGTGTAAATATACATGTGTGAATATACAACCACATTTTTATTATTGGCATGTGAAACAAACATCAAGTCAGTATAAATTCAGGAGTGTCTGTTCATTTGTAGAACCTGTTTTGTGCCCTAAACCCTGAATTGTCTGCTGTCAAACAAGTATCTCGATACCTAACCTCAAAAGATGAGAGAACAGATGATTTGGATATTATAACTGTTTATAACTTGTAAGTCAATCCATAGGAAACCTACAGTTGTGCTCAAAAGTTTGCATACCCTTGGAGAATTGGTAATATATGTACCATTTGTAAAGAAAACATGAGTGAGCAGGCAAAACACGTCTTTTATTTCTCATGGGATTCATATTCAACTGTAGGTTATAACAGAATGGCACAATCATAAAAAAAACATGGCAACAAAGAAAAAAATGAACTGACCCTTCTTCAAAACTCTGCATACCCTTAGTTCTCAATACTGTGAATTGCCCTCTTTAGCATCAATGACAGCGTGCAGTCTTTTGTAATAGTTGTCTATGAGGCCCCGAATTGCAGGTGGTACAGCTGCCCATTCGTCTTGGCAAAATGCCTCCAGGTCATGCTAAGTCTTTGGTCATCTTGCATGAACAACACGTTTGAGATCTCCACAGAGTGGCTCGATGATATTAAGGTCAGGAGACTGTGATGGCCACTCCAGAACCTTCAACTTTTTCTGCTGTTACCACTGGAGGGACAACCTGGCCTTGTGCTTAGGGTCATTGTCATGCTGGAAAGTCCAAGAGCATCCCATGTGCAGCTTTTGTGCAGAAGAATGTGTCATTGGCGCAGCAAAAGGCTTCTTTCTGGAAACTCCACCATGCAGCTCATTTTTGTATCGTCGTATTGTGCTCCTTGAGACAACCACACCGTCTTTTTCCAGAGCAGCCTGTATTTCTCCTGAGGTTACCTGTGGGTTTTTCTTTGTATCCCGAACAATTCTTCTGGCAGTTTTGGCTGAAATCTTTCTTGGTCTACCTGACCTTGGCTTGGTATCAAGAGATCCCCTAATTTTCCACTTCTTAAGTGATTGAACAGTACTGACTGGCATTTGCAATGCTTTGGATATCTTTTTTTATCCTTTTCCATCTTTATAAAGTTCCATTACCTTGTTACGCAGGTCTTTTGACAGTACTTTTCTGCTCCCCATGGCTCAGTATCTAGCCTGCTCAGTGCATCCACGTGAGAGCTAACAAACTCATTGACTATTTATACACAGACACTAATTGCAATTTAAAAAGCCACATGTGTGGGAAATTCACCTTTAATTGCCATTTTCACCTGTGTGTGTCACCTTGTGTGTGTGTAACAAGGCCAAACATTCAAGGGTATGTAACCTTTCGATCTGGGCCTTTTGGGTGATTTCTGTTATCATTATGATTTCAAAAGGAGCCAAACAACTATGTGATAATAAATGGCTTCATATGATCACTATCCTTAAATAAAAGCCTCTTTTTTTGCATGATCAGTCATATTTTCAAAATCAACCTCAATTTCTGCCAGGGTATGCAAACGTATGAGCACAACTGTCTATGGATGTTAGTTAATGTTAATTTATCAGAATGGTTGAATTGAACTGCTTTAAACTGCTTTGAATTGGACTTCTGCTGTAGTTTCTTTTTCTCTTGAGTGCATTGAAAAATACTATTAAACAATTACTACTGAAAATAAACAGTTTGTTTTCTTCTGTTGACCAACCCCAATTAGTAGTAGCTCAATACTGCTCAGTCTTACAAACCAAAGGGTAGATTAAAGTTATTCATATATTTTGTTTTTTTTCTTTTTTATGTTGGATATTATTTCAGCTTCTCATCCTCTGTGGCCCATAATATACCTAACTTACATTTTCTTTTATGGAATCTATCTTTAATGATCATTACTATCCATTGTTATTCATATTGTTTGTTGACGTAGTCAACAAATGTTCAAGCACTCATGTGGTAAGACATTGTTTGAATGATGATTCTGTAGTGAGGGTTGAGAGAGTGTGGTTCGAAAGGTTTACCACTTAGAAGGTTACCGGGGGACAGCTAGGGAAATGAGTGCAAGGGAATGTAAACTTAGTGGTAAATAAATATAAATATATAATCTGACTCCATATTGTTTGTAAATAAATGTTATTGTAAGTGTCCATATATTGGAAGTCCTTAGTAAAGGTTAGCTACTCCTTTCGTCACAAGCCTAACATTAACATGTGTTTTTGGATCCATCCAGACTGGTCCGAAACCCAGAACTCTGGGATGCCCACAGTGCCGTAGTAATCAATATTCTAATGTAATACAATGTATTCCAATCAAGTAATAAAGTTATAATACAAAACATAGTTACATACCAGCACGATTCAACGTCCTCCCAACTAGTCTAAAAGTCTACTAAGTATACCATAAGACACACTATAGCACGAAGGTGTGCTACGAGCTTCTGTTAACAACAGACTCCTAAATATGACTACAACACAATGTGTTGGGTGGTCTCTTTAACAATGACAAACTCCTAAATATGATTACAACACAACGTGTTGGGTGGTTTCTTTAACAATGACAAACTCCTAAATATGACTACAACACAACGTGTTGGGTGGTCTCTTTAACAATGACAAACTCCTAAATATGACTACAACACAACGTGTTGGGTGGCCTCTTTAACAATGACAAACTCCTAAATATGACTACAACACAACGTGTTGGGTGGCCTCTTTAACAATGACAAACTCCTAAATATGACTACAACACAACGTGTTGGGTGGTCTCTTTAACAATGACAAACTCCTAAATATGACTACAACACAACGTGTTGGGTGGTTTCTTTAACAATGACAAAATCAAATTACTTTTTGGAGACATGGCTATTTATCCTAAAATCAGACATATCTAAAACACTCCCCCAAATAGTCATTAGCATTACTTTACCTTGGCAAGCATAATGAACACAATGGACAGGAACTGTCCCACTTATTCAATGTATCGAATAGTATCGAATGGACGGTGTAAGAGCCAATTAGTGCCCTTTGTATAAATAGGAATCTTTGGTTCCTAAGGGTGCTACCCGGAAGCACATTCAGTTTTTGACCACACACACACACACGTGCACACCACACACGGACACATACACACACCAACACCACACAAGCATACATACCAGCAGTAATTTGTCTGGACTACTAACCTATATCTCATGGAAATAAATGGAACCAATGGTGTTAACTGCAAATATGACTTGGACTTTCATTGATCAAAAAAGGTAAAAAGTATGTCAGTTACTCTACTCGTGGAACAGCACCTCAGGAGCTTAAAGCTTGGGCTTAGCCTCTACAGACGGGGTATAGACCCCAGTTGTTGTCAGACATGCAACAAGGACAATCATTTCTACAGCGTTCTTGTGAAGTTTGATCCATAACCCATACAGTACAATAAAGCATATCAGACTATTCTGCCCTTCATGGGGAACAGGGGAAATCCAAACAATACAGATACATGTCCACAATATCATGCATTTAGTTACATTCCAGTTTGCTCAGAGTTTCACACCTCTCCAGGTGAGCTCAGGATGGTGAGGCTAACAGCCCACACCTGGTGTTCCAGATCTTTAGAGAAGCAAGTGCCACGCAGGACCCCTGAATAACATCACCAAGGGTCTTTTGGAGACTTTGTGGGGCCAGACGCACCTCTTTATCGAATACACTGCCACTCTCCCCCAACGGACATTTCTTATTACACTACAACACTGTAGCATTCTACAGAGTCAATTTGAGTCAAGACAATTTGAAATGAAACAAACCTTTGTTACGTTACAAGGGCTCACAAGTTCTCAGAAAACATGGATTGATTTTTATTGATCATTAGTTAAATGTACTCTTTGTGCATACATATTCAGCTTATTAAAGCATGAATGGATTTTATTTAATTATTGTCTGTAATTTGTGTAAGTTATAACAATTCATTAGTTAATTACTAACTTAAATATGTTACATGTTTTCTATTAATTATTTTATTTATCATTCTATTATATATTTCCCTTTATAATTATTTAATGGTGTATATATTTATTTAATAAAGTCCCTAAAATCCCTCTATATACCCGTGTTTTGATAAGTTGTATATTGGGGAAGACTTTGATAAAATTCCATTCAGGTATATACACAATACAATTAGGCTACATTTATTACATTCTGAAAAATTCAACCAACTACCCAGTTACATTGTTTGGTGCTTAAGGTGTTTTACTGCCCGGATAGTGACAGACTTTTGAAATATCCATATCTATCTGAATTGTAGTATAATACCAATTGAGGTAAATGTCCTGAACACTATTGCAATGTAACATGTAAGTACATTCAGTTTGGCCAAACAATGGTGGCATAATAGCCATAACACTATCTGTTGTTCTTTGTCACTCAGTGAGATTACATTTGGTACACATGATCAGGGTTGTGATTTTACTTTGTATATGAATGATGTTTCAAGTTGGTCACATGGGGGCACTATAGGAAAGGAATAATCATAGACATCATGTTGTTTGCAACTATGGATAAAATGTAATGTAGACATAAATATACATTGAAAAAAATGCGCAATCTGGCTAGCAGTAGCTTCAATGCTGAAACCCGCTAAATGCTGCTTGCAGCTTTAATTGTGATTGTTTTTGTTCATGTGTATTTTATATTTCCATTTTGTTAAACTGTTTTTAAGTTGTAATACAGGGCTCAGCTGTAAAAAAGACTGAGGGATCTTTTGAATTATCTGTATATATCCTATGTTTCTGCCTGCAGCCATCTGACAGCCAGACAGTCTTTATGTTCATGAATGACTGACTCGAGCGATGTCAGTGGCGGATTCACTTTTACATTTCTTTTTTAAAAGGTACATTGTTAATAAGACACTGAATAAAATATGACCCCTCTCCTAAAAAAAAACATTGGCGCCTGGTAAACCATTGGCACCTTGATGTGTGTTTGTGTGTGTGTGTGTGTGTGTGTACACAGCATAGACTGTAAAAAAATATGGACGTAGTAACCGTGACGTTACCCATAGGTGTCTGAAGACCTGCTTTGAAGCTCATTTTTGGCGGAGATGGCCATCGCCATCTTGGCTGCGCGTCACTCGGCCTAACTCCTGGATAACCAAAAATGGGCAAAGAGGTGGGGTGTGGGTGCAGCAGAGGTGCCTGGTTGCTGAAACAATGCCCACCTAGCGTGACATAACCAAGTTAGTTAAGGCTAAGAAGCTAGGCTAAATGCTACCAGTATGGTACTCTGCATTGCTAGTGGTTGCTAGCCGGCGGTTGGTAGCCAGTCACTAATGTTACCAGGTTACACTTGAGGCAAGTTAACCTAATATTATACAACAAAACTTAAATGCTTCAAATGCTTATTTGCTTCAAATGCTTAGCGTATTTCTAATATATAAATGTGGTAATTTTGCAACTCTAGATTTTGTCCAGATGATAGACTGTAAAAAACAGGTTGCGACTTGCAGATTACATATTTTTATTTGATTTTCACATAACTTTAGTTATGAGTATAGACTGTATGGTTACGAGTCATTTATTTGGATGTCACTTGATTATAACATTACTTGTCAGTGACTGGAGTTAGCTGAGGCGATACCAGAAAGGACAAACCGCTAGGAGTGACACGAGTGACAGCACCACCACCACACCTGTCACTCAATAGCCCACGCCCCCTAATTAAAAGACAATATAATTTAAACAAATGAGTTATAAACCCCCCCCCCCCCACAGTTGTCAAAAAGGGGGAAATAAGCAATATACACCAAAACCATTTTTCAACCAGGCTGTAAACATGTTTATTTCTGCTGTAAAGTTGGCCATTTTGCCTTAGAGATCTATGGAGATTGCTCCCTTTTGCAGTCAGCCTCAAGAGTGGCCATTTGATGAATTGCAGTGTTTGGCACTTCCGAGTAGGCTTCATTTTTCAGCCTCGGAGTTTGCCCCTTGGTGAACTTGCAGTGCCATCCTACTTGTTACTGGGATAACTAATCTGATTTACTGAGAATTGAATCAATTTCTTTTTGTTTTTGGTCTCAAAAGAAAATACATTCTATCCCTTTCTCCTTTTCCCACTAACAAAACACCTGGCAGCATCTGGTCACCCATCGAAGCACCAAGCAGCACTAACCATGTTAGTTTCATTGGCAGGCCAGTAGTGTGATCCAGGGAGGTATGATAATGGCGGGAATTACTATTGTACTGTAGAATAGACAGTAACAATTAAAAACTATTTCAATTTCACATCATTCAAGATCAGGTTGACAGCAGTCTACAATATAATCAAAAAAAAACATCCACATCAATTAAATAGGGTTGTTTTTTTTAATAGTAAAGGAAGTCCTCAGAAATAAGGAACAGAATAGTGAAAAATAATCAAAGATAGAATAAACTACTAGCATTGAATACTTATGCATTGATTTGTCGTCTGTCTGTGTGTGTATATACACACAGGCAGGTTACAAATGGAAGGAAAAACCTTAATAAATGTATGGTTGTTACAAACCCTGTGGCTCTAGCAGTCTAGGGTGGATGGTACAGAGACCCGTAACATAAAACTCATGCAAATTAGTGTATTGTAAAGGCACAGTGAGAACAAACGACACAGACAACCAAAGCTACTGTCAAACATAAAACGTTTAATATAAACACACGGTAAAGGGGTTAGGGAAAAGGGGCTGAGCTGGACCCAAGAAATGAAATAATATAGTCCAAACACCCCTAAACTGAACTTGCCTGCCTCAAGAACCGCTTAGCTGACTACTAACCAATATAAAAATACAGTGGGTGGTCCACTCAGTTCTAACTGAGTGGACCAAAGTTTTCCTACGGGTTGTGTATGCCCAAGGGCGACTTGCTAAGAACCCCCTTTTCCCAGGGACACAGGGAAAAACAAAACACAGGTTGAACAAGGACTAAACAGCAAACAATTGACTAGACAACACCAAACAAAACACCACAGCAATACATACTCACATGAAACAGGACAAAGTGAGATGTACGTGCTAAACTAAGTGATGTATGAATGAACAAAGTGTCTGTCTATCAAAAAGGGTATGTATCTCAAGAGTGTCTATGTCCATGTGGGGTAAAGCAAAAGAGTCTCTCTGGGAGAACCAACTGACTGGGTTTTTAAACCAGGGATGTGTGATGTGATTGGGTATTGGAAAAAGGAACAGGTGGTGCAATAAGGAGGGGTGCCCACTGATTGGTCCACCTCAACAGTCAGGCGATGCACCCAAGGCTGCTAGGTGGGAAACGTCAATGAGCACAATCAGGAACATAAGGGACACCTGGGGAAACAGCAGGAGGGGAAAAACACAAACGCACATACAGGGTACCTGCATGCGTAACAGTGGTGGAACATAGCAAATGCAGATGCTTCTATGCAAGCGTACTAGGATCCAACTAAGCAACTAACATCCTATCATGCTCTGTGTCATGTATCAAAGTGCTGAGTCGGCCCAGTTGACCTCGATTTTGGATCAAGAGGGCAAGAGGAAAGGATCTAAGTGTTAGACAGAGCTCTCCACCACCATCATTAAAACACTTAATCTTGTTTTTTCCTTTAATTTGACACCTGGCTGTATATATACATACATACACACAGATCATCGCATTCTGAAAGTATTCAGACCCCTTCACTTTGTCCACATATTGTTATGTTACAGCCTTATCATAAAATGTATTGCACATATTTTTTTTCTCTTCTCACATCTGTTGTGTTTTAATGATAGGCATAATTCCCGGGGAACATGTTTGTAGAATGCAAATTTCCCGCCCCAAAAAATAAAATAACATTACATTTTTGTGGATATGCGGTCAATCAAACTGTTGGTGCTTGACTTCCTCCTGCTTGCATTTCCAAGCCCAGCAAGCCCAGATCCTCAATGTCACTTGTGTTCTATGGAAAAAAATCACTTCCCATAAATCCATTTCCTGCTCTAACCTTTACCTACAGTGACTTGACTTAAGCACGCAAATTCTTGATTTTTTTGATATTTTTATTTTATTTATACAGGGAAAACCAACTGAGACCATGGTCTCATTTACAGTGGTGCCCTGTATTATAATAATAATAAAACAAAAATAAAATATATATTTAAATATAAAACATGTATAACAAGCATGAAACATTTAAAACTAAAGTACAATTCACTGGAAAGTGGGCAGTCAAACAACATTTAAACTGTGCTATGGACACAAGGTCCTTCAACCTAAGGTCATCTTGTTGAACATTCCAGGATTACGGGGCATAGCAGGTAAACAAAGTTGGACCTATCTTGAGGTCGAGCCTGAGGTACCTCGAGAAATAGCCACTCTTGACAGCGAGTGTGATATGAATATATTCTCCAATTTATTTTTGTGGAAAGGTAACTAGGAGTTTTTTTTAGGATGGCTTTATAAACAAACAACATCCAATGTCTGGATCTTCTGGATGACAAGGAGTTTTATACACACACAGCAGTATATAAAAGTCAATGTTGTGTACAAAAGCAAGCATCAGTAATAAAACGCAGAGCCGCATGATAGACTGAGTCAAGACTTTTCAAAACAGAAGCTGAAGCATGCATATTTACTGTACACTGCTCAAAAAATGAAGGGAACACATATTCATCACAGTACAACACCAAGTTAAACTTCAGGGAAATCAATCTGTCCAGTTAGGATGCATAAGCGATTGTGAATCAATGTCACCTGTTTTGGTGCAAATGAAAGTGACAATACTGGAGAGGCAACAGCAAGACAACCCCCAAAAAGGAATGGTTTTGCAGGTGGTGGCCACATACAATTGCTCTCTCCTTACCCTTCCTGACTGCAGCTTGATTGGCATTTGCCAAAGAACACCCCATTCTCTTCACAGATGAGAGCAGGTTCACATTTGGCACGTGACAGACGTGAAAGAGTCTGGAGACACTGTGGTAAATGTTATGCTGCCTGCAATATCATCCAGCATGACTGGTTTGGCAGTGGGTCAGTGATGGTCTGGGGAGGCATATCCTTGGAGGGTCGCACAGACCTCCACATACTAGCCAACGGTACCCTGACTGCTGTTAGGTACCGGGATGAAATCCTCAGACCAATCGTCAAACCTGGGTTCCTCCTGGTGCAGGACAATGCCCGGCCTCATGTGGCCAGAGTGTGTAGGCAGTTCTTGGATCATGAAGGCATTGATGTCATTGACTGGCCATCACGTTCCTCAGACCTGAATCCATTTGAGACCCTCTGGGACGTTATGTATCAGTGCATCCGACACCACCAAGTAGCGCCACAGACAGTCTAGGAGCTCACTGATGCCCTGATCTAGATCTGGGTGGAGACCCCCAAGACGCCATCTGCCAGCTCATCAGGAGCATGCCCAGACGTTGTCAGGAGTGCATACAGGCACGTTCAGGGTTAGTAAAAGCACAGGTGCAATCCAAGTTATTATGTACAAAATCTTGCAAAAAAGCTTGTTCATTAAAATGTTTAAAAAAAATTAAAGCTGAAGAGAGGTATGGCCCTCTGGATTCCATACATACTATGGGACAGTGGTCACTAAAATCTAGTGGGAAGACACCACTAGCCAGATATTTGTTTAGTACATTTGTTAAAATGTAATATTTTGGCACAGACTTTGAAGAAACCTTAAGGTCATTTATGATTAGCTGTGTAAGGTTCAGCTTGTTACGTAACTCTTTCATGCCATCTGAGTCCTGTGTTTGCCGGTCCAGATTAATATATCCAATGATAACAACAATTGTAACATTATTTTTCCTAATGGTAGTCTTAGGGCTAATAATTCATATTGCTTTATGATGGTGATAGATTTTAGCACAACTACTGAGAGGTGATTTTTTTGTATAAATTGCTACACCACAACCCTTACTCGGATTAAATCAGTATATCTGGATTTGCCTGATGTACTAGAATCTTAATTAAGTCCAACGTAGAAAATAGACTTCTTACATTTGAGTGCAAAACACCAAGCCCTTAAGCTCCATATGCCATAAATCAAGATTGTTCATGCTAAAGTCTAGTGAATATCAGCTGGCTAGCTAGCTACTTATTTTATCTGTAAGATTACAAGTAGGTAATTTGCACTTGCATCTTGACTTGCAGTATTGTCTACTTTGGTTGAAATACAATGTTTTTTAGCTAGCTAGACAAACATTACCAGTGGCGTGGCCGTGCATTTTACACCTAGGCCAACAGCACTATTTTCCGTAATTAAACCGCATTCTAATAATGTCACCAAGACACTATAGGGCTATATGTTATTGACATTTGACGTAATCACCCCATATTCACAGTGACGATAACCTTTATCAAGTGGAATAAACTGATTTGACACTAGGCTCAACACCTATGAGACTTACAATACACTAACTGACACGACATTAATACACGGTAACTGAAACCATCAAGAATGTACCACTGTAATGCAGTATGACATGATGCATCACACATAGCCGTCGCATAGCCCAAATCAATGTCCTAACTAAATAAACAAGAACAAACTAACAACAACCAGTCATATTTACTGATACGACCAAGAAGCAAGCAAAAATGCCGGGGGGAAAACAATCAGGATTCAACAGGCTTCCCAAGAGATTCCAGCCAAGCTGCTGGACCTAAATGCACACTTATGCCACAACGCACACTCAAACTGTGTAGAGTTGAGGCGAGTAGAGTCGAGCTGGTACCATGCAGTGGAAAAGCGCCAAAAGGCACCGCCAGGTAGGCCACTGAATCTGAACATGCTTCACACCAGCAGCAGCGATCTAAAGCAAGCAATAATAATAAATTGCTATAAACAGGCCGCGCGCCAGGATTAAGTATTTCAGTTTATCGATCTCCTGCTGTGTTTCAGTCCTAAACACAAGTCAATACAAAAACACTCAGCTCCCTGGACCCCTCGTGGCGCCGGCCCTGCTAGTAAAAATACATAAAAATCCATCAAACTCACCAAAGCTGGTTATTGTTTGAAGAAAAGTTCCATCCTCCATTCTTTTTTTGAAAAAGACTTATTTTTTAGTAAATTCGCCACAATCTATTTATTCTCCTCCATCTGCCAAAAGTAAACATCTAACCAACAAATCTAAAGCACTACAGCTAAAAATCGAAAGAACCGCACAACCTCTAGGATCGGGAACGGCGCAGGCCCCAAGGCACCGGGGCGAAGGCTGAAGCAGCAGACCATTCCCCAACGTCGGAATTTCCCCCGAACTGCTGCACGGCTTCAACCCGGAGAACCCATGGATCCAACACTTCTTCCCCGCACGCAAGCGCGGCCCTCTCTGACTCAGGAGGACGGAAGCCCCGAGATCTTCCAGCGAAGGTGGTTGAAGTCACTGCACGAACACTGAACCAGACTCGTGGCCTCCAGCAGGAAAACGAAGAACCCTTCGTGCCAGATCCCGTTGGCAGCGCTACCACTAGGCAGCAACACGAAACCCAACTCCTGGAGGAAGACCCCCACACCCAACAGAAAGCACGCCAGACCGTGTAAATCACGGATTACAGTGAAAATGACTCCAGAACGTGCACCCGCATGCTAGTACAGGCTCAACAACCGACTGAGTGACTAATCTGATGGTTATAGACAGGTTGCAATCTGACATGTGATAAGAGCAATCCTGCATCAGCTGATGCGTTGCTGATCAATTACCACTCGGGTTTCCTGGCTGAACTGGCTACGCTAATTCTCTTAATTTTAACCCTTCTGTTCCTCACTCAAAACATTCCTTTTCGAGTTTATTGGAAAGGAAAGAAAAACGTGCAGTGGTCTCATAATTTTTTCCGGAGCTGTATATATATACATATATATATATATATATATATGGTAGTAGTTGTATGTTCTGTTAATTAGCTATAATATTATTGAAAAACGACTCTATATGAGAATATTTCCACTCGTTACACACGGTACTTTTAATATAAGCATATTGTCCCAGCTGCTGTCATGGATCGTAGATTTAAAGCCGAGTGGGTGATAAGGGATGATCAGGTGCGTAACCAGTTTAGAGACAAACCAATAAAAGCAATAAGGTATATCTGCAGACCGCAAGTCGGGGGCATTACTTAATATGGGGGGTTCCTGAATATTAAGTTACGACCACTGATGTTCGCCATTGGTCAGTTTGGGGACATCCTGGTTTGACACACGGTTCGACGCTAGGTGTCATGTATGGGTATGACGTCATTACGTTGAGTGTGCTAATGGAGGAAGAAGAGTTAACTAACGTTACAACTTTATCTGAGAGTCCATGCGATTTCATTCAATATCTTTTGTCAAGATATAACACTAGGTTCAAGCGGTTCAGGCATTGATATAGAAAACAAAAGTGTATTTGCTTTGACAACATGTTGAAAAAGCGCTCTAGTCTGATTATGCTTGTACCAATTATGTAAAATCAAATGGTATTTTTCAATATCATTTAATTGTATTTTGTTTCAGGATTAAAATTGGTTGATAACATACAACTGAAATATATTAATTTGAAGACTGAAGTGCCTCTAAAAATAGTTTTAAATGTTTTGGTTAAGGTCAAGAATGAGACACTGGTGGTTTAGAAAGCTGCTGAGTGCAGTTATAATACAGACACATGCATACATACACATGCACAGTCATACTCACTATGCCTGTCATGGTCAGTTTTTCTTTGAGTAGCCATTGCTTGTTTATATGTGATACAGTAGAGGGCTATCATTAGGAGGTTGATGGTTGAGAATGCTGCTTATTGCAGTTACAATATAGTTGATCTGAGCTCTACATGTTACAAAGTGAAACAGGCCTTCCTTTTGCACAAGTTTATACAGGATTACCATTTATGCATTTTCCATAGATTCAACATATTACACAAATGTGAACATGCTGTGTAAGGTTGTAAGGTACATTGTGCAGTGGACCTGTGAGCAACAACTTCAGTGTCAGCTAAACTGTTCTGAAGGTACTCTGCCAAGACCTGTGGGTTCTGCTGCGTAGATCTGACCAGTTTTCATACAAATCATTGTAATGGTTTCTCCTTCCTTTGACTTGTACTGTTCAATTTGACAGCATTGTTCTAGACAGTTGAAATTGGTAACTGGAAGTGTTGAATTTTCTATAGCCTGTTGCAGAAAGGTGGCAAGTTTCAATTTGCATCATGTATAGGTCAGGTCAACATCTGTTTACAGAAATATGAATTTTTCCGGGGGTGCCTGGAACAAGCACATTTTAAATTCTAGAGTAATGACGTGGTTATGGACTTAAAACATTGTTGGGAGGAATATAAGTGTTACATGTCTTGGAATTGATTATCTGAGGTCTAATTTAACCCTTATCCTAAAAGTTGATTCAATAACATAAATTACAAGTAGAACTGGTCCAAAAGACCACAACAGACATTACTGAAAGTCAGTTAATGTAGTCCAAAAGCATGAAGTTAATGGCATAACCTAAAAATACAAAATTAAATGATATGTCAGTTAGACAATTAAACATTTAATCACCCGATCAAATATTCAAAACATTACATTCCAACACTGACAAAACTAAACTATTTCTTTATGTACTGTGTATTCAGCTTTGCCCAGATTCTGTAGGCTTTGGTCTCATCCTATCATGTTGTATGGCCAGGTGAACACTTCCAAAACACTGTCCAGTTTACTCTTGCTAAACAACTGATGTTTCTTGTCTCTTTGTCTCATCAAACTATATTGTGTTTTTTTTTGTAATTTTTGTTGTGTGGAAACCAGCATTAGCTGATGGTTTAAAGGCGGCTAATGGGTATCCTCATCAACAAAAATAATTTACAGAGAAGCTCAAAATTATCACTAAGTCCTTTTTTGTCTATTTCATCCATGAATGTTTCAGTGTCTTCAAAAGTATTAAACAAAAACATGAATGGCGAGAGAGATTCTTGTTATTTCTCTAGAGTTGAGGCCTCTCTGAGCATCTGCACAGCACCCTATATTTCCTCATTATTCAGGGGTGAGGACTTGTAGCCGGTCTCAGAAGAGGCCCGTGTTGGCATTTACCCAGGCAACAGCATCCCCCAGGTCAACAATGCATCTTGGCAACTGAAATGAAAGATCACAACAATCACATAGAAGTAGAGGTGTAAAAAGTACAAAGTAAATGTACTCAACTGGGTTCAGCTGTGTTCACCACTTTAGGGAAGTATCTAATTAAGATCTAAGTAACCAGGGAGTTCAAATCCTACCAGTGATCAATAAAATATAAAGGAAGAGTGTAAATGATCAATTAAGGTCATTGGTTAGTTATGAACTCTGTTTAGGTAATTTAGCTCATCCTTAGCAACTTCCCAAAACTGGTGAACACAGCCAAATACTTCTACTTTTTACTTTTTACACCACTGCATAGAAGATGGCCATGACAAATTATTATTATGTTTACATTTCTAAATAATGACAACATAGTGTATATGAAGCTAAAAAATAAATGTATCTTGACTGCTTGCATATAGTGACAGGTGCATCATGCATCTTTAGCTAGTTATAACGTACCCTAATTGACTAGAGCTGGCTAACAAGTAGCCTACCTCGTCGCGTAACTAGCTATCTTTAAACGTAGCTATAAGGGTTGTCGTGTTTTCTGTGTTCTGTCACTGGCAAGCTATTCGAATCTCAGATTCAAAGAATTTAGTAGATAAACGATCTTAGTGAACACATTAACTATCCCTAAATATATAGTTAGAGGTTGTCATATGGAAGCACTTACCGAAATCTTCGTCATTGACCCTGTAATTATTCCTTCATAAACGCATGCACTAAATAAAAAACACCACACCAATGGAAACCGTCAATGGGCGTAACTTAATATTAAGGAACCCCCATATTAAGTTATGCCCCCGACTTGCGGTCTGCAGATATACCCTCCTCCGCTGGACACAGTGGTAGAGAAGAACAGAAATGATAAGAAATGCATCATGCACCATGATGCATTTGGCCAGAGTCTGCGTCTTCAGGATGTACATCAGACTCTGGCCAAACTCGTCTTTCTATAAGTGTTTTCCAAGTTACTATAGACAGACATTTAGCAAAACGTTTTATTTAATTTCAAGTCAATTTTAGATTTTCGTTTACGCAAAGCCAATATATGCAATGTATACTATTGAAGTACCGACCTAAAATACTTCCCCGAGTTGGTTAATGAGAAGAGATTAAGAGGAGACAAAATCGCAGTGCCGGCAATTATCTTTATTCATACAGATATATCTGGAGACAGTGTGGCATTCAGTCCAACAGAGTCTGACACAATCACAGCACAGACAGTTCTTATAGCATGAGCCT
>JACXGI010008051.1:22268-34963 GCA_016801175.1 Esox masquinongy
TATAAATGAGATTTATGTTGTTTAACACATCTTTTATGGCCTCTGCCGTCTTCAGGTTTCCCTGTTGTTATTCCAACCAATCGACTTCTAGCTTTAGCGTCTTTTCCCTTATTTGGCATTCTGCCAGTTTATTACCGAATTCCAAAGTGGTCTGTTCTTGCTCCCAGCTATTCTATTGAGATAAGGATCCTGTCACCCCTCCTCTAATGCAGTTACAATATCTCTTAGTTCTACTTAGCCTCTAGCAGACTTGCATGTTATCTTAATACTATTGCCCCACAATACGCTAGTTAAATGCTGAGCGCTTAATATTTGAAAACATGCAATTTGCAATTTCATAGCCCATTGATAGAATATATCTTCTGTTTATTTTTGGCTGTGTGCTGATAGCCTATGACTTCTTTCATTTCAATTTAATTGAATTCAAGGCAAGTAAACGCAAAATGTTGTTTAAAATGCTGAGCATCTGATTTTCTTGGCAGCCGATAGTGTATCGAAAATGCTTTACTATTTTGTTGTCGTATAAAATTAATAATAGACAAATAGTATAGTGCTACTTGTTTGGGTTTATTAAAATACTGTATGGCTTTGTTATATAAAAAACAAATACTCGACATACATAATCACAAAATTGACAGATCTGACTAAACAAAAAATGAATGGAGCAAATTTGTAGTGGCCATTATTTTTCCTGTGAGCGAAAAGCGGTTTTGAGCAGAGCGATGGGAAAGACATGGAGCATAACCTTCGCTCGAGAGTGATGAGCGGGATTTCTATCAGCTCTCCGCTCACATACTCTGGCAGGTATCACTTAATATATTTCTTACGATCTTCAAAAATGAAGTACATATGTATTCAAAATGTGCCTTGCACAAACGTGTGTGTTTGTATTCAGTGTGTTACTGTCAAACCTCTGATGGACAAAAAAAACGGTGGGCAGGGTCAAATGTGGGCGGAGTCAAACGTTTGACTCAAAACTCAAACTCTGATTGGTTAATTAATATGACAACATGGCCCCATCAACAACATGGCCCCATTCGCTTCAATAGCAGAGGGCATTCATTTGAAATTCTGAAGGCCTCCAGTTCACCTGGAGACAGCACAGGTTAAAAATCTGATTGGATAAAAGCTTAAATTTATATGAGCTGCACAAGAAGCAGCACAACTGAAGGAGAGAGTAGCACTGAATTTGCGTTAATAGACTGTTTGGAATGAACTTTGTAAAATACATATACCTTTAATGAAAACATATTAAATAATAAAATATAATTTTCTGATTCTGACAATCTTTAGGCCAGCAGAGAGGTGGCAGGGTGGCAACTGGAATCATCTGGTTTTGTCTTGATCTGCAACACAACCAGGAGGCCTTTGGACAGGGTCAGCAATTACTCTTTTGAGCCTGGTACTTGGGAGGTGTGGGCCAACATGTCCTCCCAAGTTTATATGGAGCAGGAGACAATATAGTGAAGGGGTATTGTTGAGTGGTTTGAAAGGTTTACGACTAGTTACCGGGGAACAGCTCGGGAAATGAGTGCAAGGGAACGTAACCTTAGTGATAAATAATTATAAATGTATAATCTGACTCAATATTCTTAGTAAATAAATGTTATCGTAGATGACCATATGCTGGAAGTCCTTAGTAAAGATTAGCTACTTCTTCCGTCACGAGCCCAACATTAAAATTACATGTGTTTCTGGGGACTGGTCAGAAACCCAGATCTCAGGGATGCCCACAATGGCATGTGTCCCTGGGACCAACTTAGACCCAGAACTCAGGGATGACCACAACGGAATGTGTCCCTGGGACCAACCTAGACCCAGATCTTGGGAATGCCCACTATGGGATGTCAAGTCTGGTCACTTCAACTTACGTATGTGTGTGTGATTATCAGTAGCCTTACGAGCTCAAGTGTGAAGATGAACGTGGAGGGCCGTAGTAATCTATATTCCAAAGTAATACAATTTATTCCAATCAAGTAATAAAGTTGCAAAACAAAATATATACATACCATCCCGATTTAATGTTATCCCAACTAGTCTAAAAGTCTACTAAGTATACCATAAGACACACTATAGCACGAAGGTGTGCTAGGAACTTCTGTTAATGATTGACTCTTAAATATGACTACAACACAACATGTTAGGAGGTCACGTTAACAATGACAAACGTTTTGGAGACATGGCTTTTTATCCTAAAATCAGACATATCTAAAACACTTCCCCAAAGAGTCATTAGCATTATTTTACCTTGGCAAACACAATGAACACAAAGGACAGGAACTGTCCCACTTAATCACTGCAAAATTATCGAATGGATGGGGCGTTGCCGCCAGTTGTTGTCAGACATGCAACAAGGACAATCATTTCTACAATGTTCTTGTGAAGTTTCATCCATAACCCGTACAGTACAATGAAGCATATCAGATTATTCAGCCATTTATGGAGAACAGGGGAAATCCAAACACCACAGATAAATGTCCACAATATCATGCATTTAGTTACAGTCCAGTTTGCTCAGTGTTTCTCAGGAGGGTGGGGCTGATGGCCCACACCTGGTGTTCCAGATCTTAAGAGAAGCAAATGTTATGCAGGACCACTGATAAACATCACCAAGGGTGTGTTGGAGACTTGGTGGAGCCAGAAGTGCCTCTTCGTCGAATACACTTCCACTCTTCCTCAACAGACATTTCTCATTACACTACAACAAGGAAAATTTAGAGAGTGCATTCCTTAAACTTACAAGGATTTTCAGTGAAGGAGAACTGACCCTACTCCCCTGGCACAATAATATAGCAGCGTAAAACCTCGGGGCTGAGACATGGGGGTCCAGTGACACTGTGGGGGGAGGCCCCGGACAGGGCCCAATAGGCAGGAAGTAAATCCACTCACATTGCCAAGCATCAACCACAGGGACACCAACCAACCGCAACCACCCTGAAATGAGGGCAGAGTATTGCAAGCAGAGTTCACCCCAATTGCACAATGGACGCAATGGAGAGACAACAACAAGCCAGTGACTCTGCCCCCAAATGGCATTGGAGAGAGGTCATCCCAGTGGCGATGAGCGGCCATCTGGCCAGACAGCAAGGGCGGACAGTATCAAGCCTTTTCGTTCACCTTCACACGCCTGGGCCAGACTGCACTTAATCATAGACCATGCTAAAGAGATGAGTCTTTAGTAGACACTTGAAAGTTTGCACTGAGTCTGCATTTAACCTTAATTGGCAGATCATTCCACAGTAGTGGAGCTCTATGAGAGAAAGCCCTGCCTCCAGCTGTTTGTTTAGAAATTCTAGGTACAATTAGAAGGCCTGCATCTTGGATGGCAGCATATGTTGCTCTAAAACCTGAGTATATTGTTCAGTATTAATGGTACCTTCACAGTTGTGCAAGTCACCTAAGCCATGTGCACTAATGCACCCCCATAACATCATGGATGCTGGCTTTTGAACTGTGCGCTGATAACAAGCCAGATGCTCTTTAGCCTGGAGGATGGGGTGTCCATGTTTCCCAAAAATAATTTAATGTTTTGATTTGTCAGAACACAGGACAGTTTTCCACTTCATCTCAGTCCATCTTAAATGAGCTCGGGCCCAGAGAAGGCAGCAGCGTTTCAGGATCAAGTTTATACAGCATATGGTTTCTTCTTTGCATGGTAGAGTTTTAACTTGCATTTGTGGATGCAGCAAGGGCCTGAAGATCACGGCCATCCAATACTGGTTTTTGGCCTTGTCCCTTCAGTACAGAGATTTCTCTGGATTCTCTGACTCTTTTAATGATATTGTGTACTGTAGATGATGAGATCCCCAAACTCTTTGCAATTTTACATTGAGAAATGTTATTCTTGAATTGTTGCACTATTTGCCCATGCAGTCTTTCACAGAGTGGTGAACCCCTCCCCATCCTCACTTCTGACAGACCCATCCTCTCTGGAATGATCTTTTAATACCCTATCATGTTACTGAACTGGTGCTTAACTGTTGACCTAATTAGTTGTGTGATATTCCACCACGTTTCGTTTTTTAGCATTACACAACATTTCCAGTATTTTGTTTCCCATGTCCCAGCTTTTTTGAAACATCTTTCTGGCATCAAATAGAAAGTGGGCATATATTTTTCAAGAAACAATAACATTTCTCAGTTTCAACAAATTTATTATTTTGTCTTTGTACTATTTTATTATTATTATTATTATTTGCACATCATTGCATTCTGTTTTTTACATTTTACAAAGCTTCCGAACTTTTTTGGAAACGGAGTTGTATTACCAGACTTGGTAGTCACATGTCTACGGCACAGTTTGCACTGAACATTGCACTGCTCTTTGTCAGACTTAAAAAAGCCAAACCACTTCCAAATTATAGAGGAATTTTAGGGCCTTTATTCAATCAATACACTTCTCAAAAAAATTAAGGGAACACTTAAATCACACATCGAGTCTCGATGAATGAAATATATTAAAGATCAAAATCTTTACTGTATATTGTGTAATTCGTTGAGAACAAAATGACATAACATTGGTCAATGGAAATGAAAATCACCAACGCATTGAGGGCTGGATTCAAAGTCACACCGAAAAAATCAAAGTAAACAATTCAAATGCTGTTCCAACTTGCCTGAAATTCTTCACGGCAACTCATAATGTGACTCAGTAGTGTGTATGGCCCCACGTGCCTGCATGCACTCCCGACAACGTCTGGGCATGGTCCTGATGAGATGGGGGATGGTGTCCTGGGGGATCTCCTCCCAGACTTGGATCAGGGCATCAGTGAGCTCCTGGACAGTCTGTGGCACTACTTGAGGCCAGGCATTGTCCTACTCCAGGAGGAACTCAGGGCCCACTGCACCAGCGTAAGGTCTGACAATGGGTCAGAGGATTTCATCCCGATACCTAACAGCAGTCAGGGTACCGTTGGCTAGCACGTGGAGGTCTGTGCGACCCTCCAAGGATATGCCTCCCCAGACCATCACTGACCCACTGCCAAACCGGTCATGCTGGATGATGTTGCAGGCAGTATAACATTCACCACAGTTTCTCCAGACTCTTTCACGTCTGTCACGTGCTAAATGTGAACCTGCTCTCATCTGTGAAGAGAATGGGGTGCCAATGGCGGACTTGCCAATTCTGGTGTTCTCTGGCGAATGCCAATCAAGCTGCATGATGCTGGGCTGTGACCACAAGTCCCACTAGAGGATGTAGAGCCCTCATACCGCCTCATGCTACCAGTAGTGACAAGGACACTAGCAAAACACAAAACTAGAGAAAAATCAGTCAGGAAGGATAAGAAGAGAGCAATTATCTGTAGCCACCACCTGCAAAATCATTCCCTTTTTGAGGGTTGTCTTGCTGTTTCCTCTTTAGTGCACCTGTTGTCACTTTCATTTGCACCAAAACAGGTGACATTGATTCACAATCACTTATGCTTCCTAACTGGACCGATTGATATCCCTGAAGTTTAGTTGATTTGGTGTTATACTGTGATGATTATGTGTTCCCTTAATTTTGTTGACACCATGAAATAATTAAATATAAAGGGAAATATATCATTAAATGAGAAATAAAATAATTAATAAAAAACTTAACATATTTAATGGTGTTTTTCTACATTTAACGATGTATTTCACAATTTTATAGTTCACAATTTATTTATTTAATGGTTGCAGTCATTGTGAAATCCGTCATTGAATCTGTCACTCTTACCCATCAAAGTTGGAAGGGCGTTTCAGTAGATTCAAATGAAAACCAATTCTATTTAGATACAATGATATGAGTATGAATGGACAAAGGGTATATAAGGCACCATAAACAAAACAGACTGTTATTAAAACCATCTTATGGAATTTTGGGAGATACATTACATATTACATACATATTACATCCAATTGAAAGAGTGTCAGAAAGTTTGAGGTTGTCATACTAATGCACAAACATGTTTTATAAATTGAAGAATATTCTATAGTAACAATTTCATATTTAATCACACAATTTTATAGTCTGTTTGCATTCTGTGTTCTGTCCAAGCACATCTTAGTAATAATAATAAATAGCTACAAAATATGTATATATCATCAGATTAATAATATTTTCAACATTGTTATGCATGCTCCAGTTGGTCTAAGTCTGTTGGACAGAGACCCTATACACAATCTTTAAGCAACGCCAGGTCTTCAGTCTAATGTGCTGATAGCCCTTTCTGTTATTGTATATGATAACTAATTCACTTCACTATTGTACGTCTATCACTTGTAATTTTCTTCCTCATATGAACCCATATGCTCACTGCACACAGATGTAGCTTAGCTGGCCATTGCCTAATGGAATCCAGACAGCATGTTAGATACCATCGCAAGTCACACTGCCAAGCCTTGATAATGTGAAGCTCACTTCCTATCCAGAATTGCTGCGAGTGTCCGGGAGAACCCTGCAGGATGTTACATATTAATACTTTTCCCATGATAAGCAGCTTGGAAATAAATATTTATGGTTGTAAATCCACTCGACTCGAGATTTACCCTGAGAATTTACAGGTGTATGATTCAATGCTGAAAGTTTTCTACTTTCAGTAACCTGATAATAAGGAAATCTAATGATGAGAATCTGTCTGAACTGCAGTTGCAAATCTTTCCAAATGTCAGTCTGCCTTATGGGAACGCATGGATAATGTTTTTTTTCACATTAGTCTCTTTGTGTTTCTCTTTATTGGAAAACAACCCCTCATTAATCTTTTCAGCATTATAAGACCTATTGGGGCCCTACTTGTGAACTTTTGAATGCACCATTGGTTTATATTTTTGTCTGAAATGTATAGCTGCTAGTTTTTCTCATTGTTTTTTTTTCAAATCTATTGCGGATATTGGTTTGATAAAAACCCAATAACCTTTACATCATCCACAGAAAACGAGATGAAATGACAGACTGGTAATGTTGTATGGAGGAGTATTTTTTTGTATGTAACACAAAATAATAGCTATTTACACACAATTCAGATTATAGCAAAGACAGTGATTAAAACCTTTATTTTGAAAGGAATATGGCTATGTAAGAAAAATAGAAAAAAGATGGCTTTTGTCATACAAGGACAAAACTGATGTTGTATGAAGTGAAGAGAACCCTAAAGTACTGAGAAAAGTATTTTATTTTTGAAGTGTTCTAGTCCTCTGTGTTGTGTACTCGGTTCAAGGGCATATTTTTCGAAAGAAAAACATACATAACTGACTTTCAAAATGGCTATATGCCACAACAGAAATGATTTATATAACAGTTAAATTCATGCCTCTGTTCTGTTCTAGTTTTTACCTTGCAAATAAAGCATCTGCTAAAAGCAAAAGTGACATTGCAGCATGACCTTAAACTGTGTAGCGCAACTGATTGTTCTTTTCAAAGCTTTTGGCCTGCTGTTGTTAATTGGTCCCTGATCTATAGACTAGCTTAACCTTCGAAGTAGGCTATTGATATCACAATACAATCTCAGCAAATGTTCAAACAGTAAACCAAATAACATTTTTACCTTCTGTTGTGGAAATTCTAATGAGAAAAGGTAGAGACTTATTTCTTAAAACAATTAAAGCTTTATTAAACATTTGAAAACCTGGAACACTCCCAGCAGAGACATGTCAAAACTCCCCGTTCATGGTTGAGCTCAGGCCTACATACACTCAGTACAGCCCAACACACCTTAGAATCCACCCAAAAATATATTTTATATACAGAAATGCTTTCTGGCAGAAATGCTTTCTTGAAATCCTTTTTTGCAGAAATGCTTTCTTGAAGATGTGAACATTCATGTGACTTAATAACAAACTGGTATGCGAAGTGTAAATACGAATAAAATTTAAATCTCAAATGCTAGTTTAACCAGCAAAAAATGCAGGACTTTTCCTGCTAGACATGACTGGCTAAGATAATAAAGGGGCGGGACATGCTGACATACTAAGTTCTGATTGGTCTGCCAAGTCACCAGCTTCTGTCATTACACAAGTACAACTTGGTCAGTAAATCAGAAGGAATATGGAGATGGCCAAAAAAGAAACGCTGGCTGGTCTTTCATAAAACAACTGTCCACGGATTACATTTACTACCAAAGGGCAACCATAGCATCCATGACAGAGAGTGAAAGATGCACAGATTCTTCAGTATTGAACACCTTGAATGTGAACTGTAATGAAAAGACACAGCATCATCAACAAGGTCAACAGACTAAATGCAAACAACAAAGGACTTTGTGTGTAATCCGAGGATAATCAGTCTGCCGCAAAATATTCCTACATGTATTTGTGTAAACTGTACAACTGTATACTCAAGGAAAACACAGGTCAAGGAAAACACAGGTCTGTCAAACAAATGACATCAAACAAAGTTTCACAAGTGCAAAGGTTTAAAAAACAATACACACAGAAATAAGGATAGGCCTGACTGCACCACAAAAACCCAAAAAAAACAAAAACAAAACAAACAAACAAAAATGTCATAAGTGCAAGAGATACCTTGGATATACTAGGCGCACACTGATGAGAACACTCTTCGAAAGATAATACACACGCAATACACACGTTACAGTAATTAGAAGTTAGCACACAGGGGATAACACACGAATGAATATCCAAGGCTCAGCTCTGTTCTCTATCGGTTTTCTGCAGGATTCATGGGGAGGTAGTGACAAGAGTGAACAGAACTAAACAACATTTAACATAAGAAAATAAACTAGTACCCGCCAAGGCAGCCCCAAATATTTTGCCTGCATGTACTGCACAATTGCCCGGGTGGACTAGACAAAATAACTGAAAGCAAGCTAAACTTGTGTGACGGAAAACACAGTGAGAGCTGTGATGGCTCCCCTACTCACTGTAAAAAATAAAACACACATTAGAGACATAACACAATCTAAAACTTCAACTTTATTAAAACATCCGTACAAATATAAAAACACACACCTCTCAATGCTAGCAAGCTTTGCATATTCCCAGCTCCCAACAACGGCCTGAGCCAACCACACCACCGGCTGACAAATGTGAGAAACAAACTGTCTCAACATTACAGGGCTCTAAGTGTCAGGTCCTGGCTGGGGGCTTCTAGGCATCTCTATGCACCTGGGGATCAAAGCCAGGGCCTGCCCACAGAGGTGCCTCTAGGTATCTCTGAGCCACTGTTTTTGACTGTCCCCAATTAGAGGCAGCTGTCCCTTGTTGCTTCTAATTGGGGAACCTATTTAAGTTGCCCTTTCAGTCATTTTGGTTGTGGATCATTGTTTTTGCCAGTCGTGGTTGTGCTGTGTGCTTCAGTTTGTGCCGCTCCTATTTTTGTTTTGGTCTGTGAAGAACATTAAAAGGATATTACCCTACTCTTGCACAGCATCTCGTGTCCTGCCTACCTACAACCGTGACAGAATGATCCCCAAAACCTGGATGAAGCAAAGCAATCTCCTCGGATGGCCGGATTCAGACTCTGAGGAGGAGTCTACTGTCAACAGCTGGAGGGCTGGCCAGCCATGCAGCGAGCCCTGGGCCCTGCCCAGCAGTGACCCTGGCAACAATGATGACAGCGACAAGCCTGGAAAAACCCCAAAAGGTTTTTGTGGGGGCTGTCGCAGGGGTAGGAGGAAGAGCCCCTGCAGCCGTGGGGAGTTCGGAGAGGTGTTGGAGCGTGACAACGAGGAGCTCCCGTCTCCCCTGCTCCGATCCCCAGCCCGGTGCCACCAGTGCCAGCAACACACACCAGGGCTCATGTGCTGATCCCCAGCCTGGAGCTCCCAGTGCTGTTCCCCAGCCCAGAAACCCCAGTGCCACCCCCAGAGGGGTGGGACGCTGAGCAACTACCGCCACAGCCTCCAGTGTGGCTCGAAGAGGGGTTCCTGCTGCCACCCCTGGAGGGGTCCTGCTTTGGGGGGCAGAGCCTCTTCCCTCTGCTCCGGTGCCCCATCCTGCTTTGGGGGTGGAGCCTCCTCCCTCTGCTACCTACAACCGTGACACTAAGCTGCCATTTTTACTATGTTTAAAATTATAGGAGCACACAAAATAATATAGGGGCACACAAAGAAAATATAGGCACACAAAGAAAAGTAGTTGAGAGTTTTAATTGACTAGCCTCTTCTTTAGCTATGAAGTAGGCTATATTGAATTTTATTTTGAGTTGTATTCTCACCTCTTGTCCTGAAATATCCACTTGCTTCCTCATGGCTGACTGAAACGTCCCGGGTGTTTTTTTTTGTTGGGTTATATTACATGCATCTCGGCATTGGGAATGCTTTTTTGACAGATTGTTTAGCAACTCAATCTTTTTTGTGTTCGGATTCCCCACTACAAAACTTGAACGTGTGCCTGCAAGTTTTGTCTCGGCCTTACAGTAGTTGCAAAACAAGTTGTTTCAGATTGAAACTGTAACCAAGTGAACGATTTTTCCCACTCTACGTTGTACTTGAATGTTTTTACACTATTAGTTTTGGCAGTACAAATGGGTAGTGAAGCAATAGAATCTGCGGTGCTAGCAAGAGCACGTTCTTGTGTTGTTGTTGCCGATGCAACTGCCTCGATCATATCCACGTCGACATTACTGGAAGACTGATCACGGCACTTACGCTCAATACTGTTCTGATCTGTTCGACACTCACATCAATATTCCGAGATGTGTTCCGAAACACTTTTGGTCACATGACCCCGCATGTTGAAATATCATGTGTTACTGAACAAAACTTGTGTAGTTACGTCACAAACAATTTACTGTCTAAGGTTTTGAAAACCAGGTACAATACCAACAGCTTTGAATGAGTGGCATCACTTTTGTTGCAAGTTAGCCTAGTTGGTAGTAACCCTGTGGCTCTAGTAGTCTAGGGTGGATGGTACAGAGACCCGTAACATAAAATTCAAAGTGGTGTAGTGTACAGGAACAGTGAGAAGAAATGACACAGACAACCAAAGCTACCGTCAAACATAAAATGTTTATTATAAACACACGATAGAGGGGGTAGGGAAAAGGGGCTGAGCTGGACCCAAGAAATGAAATAATATAGTCCAAACACCCCTAAACTGAACTTGCCTGCCTCAAGAACCGCTTAGCTGACTACTAACCAATATAAAAATACAGTGGGTGGTCCACTCAGTTCTAACTGAGTGGACCAAAGTTTTCCTACGGGTTGTGTATGCCCAAGGGCGACTTGCTAAGAACCCCCTTTTCCCAGGGACACAGGGAAAAACAAAACACAGGTTGAACAAGGACTAAACAGCAAACAATTGACTAGACAACACCAAACAAAACACCACAGCAATACATACTCACATGAAACAGGACAAAGTGAGATGTATGTATGAGCAAAGTGTCTGTCTATCAAAAAAGGTATGTATCTCAAGAGTGTCTATATCCATGTGGGGCAAATCAAAAGAGTCTCTCTGGGAGAACCAACTGACTGGGTTTTTAAACCAGGGATGTGTGATGCGATTGGGTAATGGAAAAAGGAACAGGTGGTGCAATTAGGAGGGGTGTCCACCGATTGGTCCACCTCAGCAATCAGGCAATGCACTCATGACTGCCAGGTGGGAAACACCAACGAGCACAATCAGGAACATAAGAGACACCTGAGGAAATGGCATGAGGGGAAAAACACAAACGCACATACAGGGTACCTGCATGCGTAACACTCCCACCCTTAAAAGAGCAAACCTCCACTATTCAACATGCAAAGGCATCCACACTGGATAGAAAATAAATCATATATCTCTACACACGAGACAACACATCTGCCAGTACATTATCAGACCCCTTTTTGTGGCGGATCTCCAAATTATAATTTTGCACAACAAGTGCCCAAGGCATAAGGCGTTGGTTCTGGTTGTACATACGGTGGAGAAAAACTAAGGGGTTATGGTCCGTATACACTATCACTGGGAGTGCACTGGAACCAACATAGACTTTGAAGTACTGCAGAGCTAACAACAAAGCAAGAGCTTCTTGTTCAATGGTTGAATAGTTAGTCTGGCACTTTTTCGAATAGTTAGTCTGACACTTTTAAAATTTTCGAGAAAAATAGCAGACAGGATGGTCTACTCCACTTTGGTCTGCCTGCAGCAGAACAGCACCAGCACCTCTGGCACTGGCATCTACCTTTAGTTTAAAGGGTTGCTCGAAATCCGGAGCAGCAAGAACAGGGGTACTACACAGAAGTGCTTTGGCAGTGTTGAAAGCTGCTTCACAATCTGTAGACCATACAAATGTTCTCGCCGGACTGAGCAAATCCGTGAGCGGAGCGACTACCGCAGGGAAGTTCTTACAGAAACTACGGTAGTAGCCAACCATTCCTAAAAAACGGCGTAGCTCTCGTCTGGTAGTAGGTGCAGGGAAGGTAGCAATAGCAGAGACCTTGGCATCAACAGGGCGCACCTGACCCTGGCCAACCTGTTTGCCAAGATAAGTAAAAGTGGCTTTCCCAAACTCACACTTTGCCAAGTTCAGGGTAAGAGAAGCGGCTGCTAGACGTTCACACACAATCCCTAGTGTATGGACGTGATTTGTCCACTCTGTTGAACAGACCATCAGGTCATCAATGTAGGCACTACAGTTGGGAACTCCCGCTAACACTGTGTTAACCAGCCGTTGGAAGGTGGCTGGTGCATTTCGCATCCCAAAAGCCATGACAGAGTATTGCAGGAAGTTGTCTGGGGTCACAAAGGCTGAGATGTTAGAGGCCCGTGGGGTTAACGGCACCTGC
>JACXGI010008052.1:12715-28018 GCA_016801175.1 Esox masquinongy
CATTAAAATGTCTAATTTTGGCAGTGGAGGGGACAATTGGCCCATTAAAATGTCTAATTTTGGCAGTGGAGGGGACAATTGGCCCATAGCTCAGACATAAAAAGCAAGAGAGTGGGAACTCTTAACGCCGTTCCCTCCACACGGACTGAGAACTTTGAAGGATCAAACCCACTACACTAAACTTTAATTCTGGGTTATCTGGGGACAGGCGTCATATTTCCACACGCATGTCTCTGTTTCACCTGGTCTTACCTTAATGCAGAACCAGATGGTCACGGGGAACAGCGAGAACGTTAACAAGCTAGAAAGGATCACCAGGAACCAGCCACAAAAACCCAGGCTTCCTGAACCCAGTTCAGCTAACGGAGAGAGACGAAGAAAAAAACGAGTGATTGGGGAGATATGAAAGAGAGATGTATCATTGTTAGAGTATAACTTTATTATTATTGTTGTTGTTCAATGTATGCAATCTGTCTTAAAGTGATAGTTCATCCTAAATTCATAATTTTCTGATATTTCTCGTACCAAGAGATGTTCCAGAAGGCCCATAGTCATTTTTTTCAAACAATCCTTTATTCAGCTATGTCCCAGTCTATAGCGTTACTAGCATCGTCGAAATTCGTGAATGAATTGCAAAGCTGCATTGCAAGCAGAAAACTACTCCAATACACTTCAAACTACATCCAGTAATCTGTCGCCGTAGCATCGATTAATTAAACTGTACACTGATGAAACAGCCGGCGTAATTGGCTGAATTTAAACTGGCACTAGCAAACTATTTCCTATAGCCACCATACACAGCTTCTGTACTTCGGCAGTGATGTCAACGAGGTAAGCATGAACTTTAACTTCAACAAGCTATGTGAAGATAGGTTGCTTCGCCTAGCTTTTTAAAATCGCTTGTAGTATATTATTGCCATATTTTTGCTTACTACGTAAATGTCGCATGCCATGTCACAAGAATGTCATTGTGTAGGATGCCGCTATGTTATTCGGTGCGTTTGATAAATAAACTTAGAACTTTTGGATTTCCTTTGTTCGATGTCAACTTCTGCCTGCTCGTTTGCCTGCATGTGGATCTTGAGTTAATTAAATTCTACCCGCTCTGCAATTGGGACAATACCTCTGCCTCTCCCGAGTCGCATTGTGGGAGAATCAACAGATAACCTTCGCCAACAAGACATATATTTACGATGCTAATAATGCTAATTACTGACTGAGACAGAGCTGAATAATGGATTGTTTTAACAAACGACTCTATGTGCCTGAAAGACCAACTGGGATTAAGAGGACTGTCATCGAAATATGATTTTGGATGAACTATCCCTTTAAATGCTTTGTCAACCATGTGTCAGTAAACCATGTATTTTATTGAAAAGGAAGAGAGAAATAAAGATGTACATTGGCATTTAATTAATATCATTTAAGAACAACACGGCATAACCACTTGTTGGCAGAGGATCGTTTTTTGGAGAAACGGAACTTGGATTTGAGTTACTTATGTCCATAGGCTGCTTTCATCGTATAAAAAATATATACGGGTACAATTACCCATTGCACTGCAGTATAGTGTACATATTCCACTGCAGTATAGTGTACATATTCCACTGCAGTATAGTGTACAGCACTAAAACAAAGGCTGTAGAGGTAGAACAGCTAATAGTAAAATAGTATGCAATGAAGTCTTAAGTGTCTATGACCGTTACTGACAAAGATATTGAATACGGAATAATAGGCAATATAATATTGATTATTAATAACTTCAATGACTTTGTTGACCATTATTGCAAATTTACTGAACATAGATATTTTGTTAATTTATTTACTATTATTAAAACAATACATCCTTTTGGACTTTTTAAACTAAGTTCATATAACATTTAGTATTCGAATTTGCATGTCTATGACAAAGTTGTTTTGATTAAAAATACTACTAATGGAATTTCCCAGAGACTTCTTGCCACTCACGCTGAACATCCCACTGCCTCCATCCATAAAAAGTATCAAGGTGAATATTATGTTGAAGGTGCAACATGAAATTAATTTCACCTTATTGAGATCGCACACATTATGTAATGTCACCTTATTTCCTTTGAAAAATACTGCTCCAATATACAGTGTAAATAATATATATATAATATAATATAATATATATATATAATATATATAAAATGTAAGACTCTGGATTCGGGCATCTGGTAAATTATTCAAATGTAAAAATGACAAAGCAAGAATGGAGAAAGTGAGAAACAGTATAGGTATGGAAAAAAATATTAGTTATAGAGCATAATAACATACAAGAGAGATAGCACAGACTTATCAGTCATCAGGTCACCTTTGCTCGAGGATTGTTTGGCAAAAATGCTTTCCATTTCCATTCACCAGCTCCTGACCTCTGCCTAGACTGAAGACTGTGTGAGACAGGGAGAGCATGTTTGTGAGGTATGTCAAATAAAGTCTCTGTCTATTGGCTGGTCTCTGTGAGGGTGTGGCCTCAGACATGTGACATCACCCAGGGTACATCACCTTCCCTCACTTTGTAGAAGGATGCTCAGCAGGGATGTTGTAGCACCTTGTCATAAGAGCAGAACTCCGTCCACAAAGACAGATGATTATACATGCTCTCATTTCATCTTGCCTAGACTACTGTAATGCTTTGTTTACATGCCTCAACAATACGTCCCTAGGTAAACTCCAAGTTGTACAGAATTCAGCTGCCAGACTTCTTACAAGTACTAAATCAAGGTCTCATATGACCCCAGTTTTGACAGCTCTACATTGGTTACTGGTGAATTTCAGAGTAGATTTTAGAATTCTACTGATCACTTTTAAGGCACTACATGGTCTGGCACCTGATTACATTAGTGACATCCTCAACCCATACTGCTCTGTTAGGCCTCTCAGATCAACTGAAAAAGGACTTCTGGCTGTTCTGGAGTCTAGACTAAAAACTAAAGGGAACCGGGCCTTTGCTATACGGGTCCCTAGACTCTGGAACAGCCTACCACAGAATGTCAGCGATGCTACGTCAGTGCATTCTTTTAAATCTTACTTAACTCAATTTTATAGCATGGCTTTTACAAATATTTTATCATTGTGATTTTATATTTTGTTTATTTTGAAATAATATGTGTTTGTATATATATTTTTAATGTTTTTCTATTTTATTGTGTGTAAAGCACTTTGTGTAACTGCATTAGAAGGGCTTTACAAATAAAGTTATTATTAGTCACCATCAGATAAAGGTTTACACAGATCCTTTGAGGTGTTGCTGTAAAACCAAGGGGAGTCTTGAGACCTGCGGTTGAGGTAAACATATTTAAATGTCATGGAATTATATTGTTCCATGCAAATGTGTACAAACATTATGGACCATTTCCCATGATCCAACAGGAAATACAGGAATTATATTTTCTTTCGATGATACAGTTCATAATATTATCCATGTACAGGCGATACAGTACAATGTGTGGATTCTATAATGCCTACAACTATAACAGTTCCTATTCTCTTTGCTATTGTTATAAACCCACCCAATTAACACCTCTTCCTACAGCTAATTTGCCTGGGGACATTATTCAGCAGCCAACCAGCCTAGAACTGGCGAGTCAAATGTGTTCAGCATTTGCACGGGACAAACGCACCTCATATTATGGAATAAGGGAGTCCAACCAGAGATCGTAAGAAAAGACAAGTATCTCTTTATGAAGCTCCAGGGCATACAGTATTAGACACACAGTTTATTATGGTCAAACTAACAGTTAGAAAAGGGATATTACATGTGGACAGACTAACATCCGTTCAACAGGTGTAACTGAGGGCACACCTCAGACAGACGTCAACCTATTCCCTAGTTCCTGTTTAGGTCTATAGTAGTCTACTATAAAGGAAACAGGGGGTAATTTGGAACGCACAAGTTTCTAAGTGTAAGCAGAACACCGTCACACGTGAAGACTCAATCTTGTATAATCACCTGCCTGTCGAAAACACATGACAATATGTTTAAAAAAATGGATTTGATATTATTGAGCTGTACAGATTTACACACACGTTAAAACAGGAACACACACTCCTTAACATCACACACACTCTCACAAAGACGTACAGAGTAATCGGGTAACAGTTCTCAGATGCACTTTCATCCCCATTTTCCCCACTAATGGTTAAGTTTAGGACTACAGAACTGGAAGCTGATCCTTGATCTAAACCAAAGGCAAACGTAACCTCTGAGTATGGCTCAGACGTGCCAACCTTTGACCTTCTAGCACAGCCAGTCAACTGACAGAGTATAATACACATGACGTAATGTAGTTACCAATGGGACAAGAGGAATGTTTGAATATGAGATACATACACTGCTCAAAAAAAAACAAGGGAACACGTAATCATCACAGTATAACACCAAGTCAATCAAACTTCAGGGATATCAATCTGTCCAGTTAGGAAGCATAAGTGATTGTGAATCAATGTCACCTGTTTTGGTGCAAATGAAAGTGACAACAGGTGCACTTGAGAGGCAACAGCAAGAAAACCCCCAAAAAGGAAATGGGTTTTGCAGGTGATGGCCACAGACAATAACTGTCTCCTTATCCTTCCTGACTGATTCTTCTCTAGTTTTGCATTTTGCTAGTTTCCTTGTCACAACTGGTAGCATGAGGCAGTACCTGCAGCCCTTTCAGGTTGAACAGGCAGTCCAGCTCCTCCAGGATGGCACATCCATACGTGCCGTCACAAGGTTTGCTGTGTCTCCCAGTACAGTCTCAAGAGCATGGAGGAGATACCAGGAGACGGCCGTTACACGAGGAGAGCTGGACAGGGCCGTAGAAGGGCATCAACCCAGCAGCAGGACTGGTCTCTGCTCCTTTGTGTGAGGAGGAACAGGAGGAGCACAGCCAGAGCCCTACAAAATGACCTCCAGCGGGCTACTGGTGTGCATGTTTCTGACCAAACTGTCAGAAACAGACTCCATGAGGGTGGCATGAGGGCCCAACATCCTCTAGTGGGACCTGTGCTCACAGCCCAGCACCGTGCAGCTCGATTGGCATTCACCAGAGAACACCAGAATTGGCAGGTCCGCCACTTGCGCCCCGTTCTCTTCACAGATGAGTGCAGGTTCACACTGAGCACATGTGACAGACGTAAATGAGTCTGGAGACACCATGGTGAACGTTATGCTGCCTGCAACTTTATCCAGCATGACCGGTTTGGCGGTGGGTCAGTGATGGTCTGGGAAGGCATATCCCTGTAGGGTCGCAAAGACCTCCACGTGCTAGCCAACGGTACCCTGACTGCGGTTAGGTACCGGGATGAAATCCTCAGACCCATCGTCAGACCTTAAGCTGGTGCAGTGGGCCTTGGGTTCCTCCTGGTGCAGGACAATGCCCGGCCTCATGTGGCTAGAGTATGTAGGCAGTTCCTGGATGACCAAGGCATTGATGCCACTGACTGGCCCTCATGTTCCCCCGAACTGAATCCAATTGAGAACCTCTGGGACATTATGTATCAGTGCATCTGACGCCGCCAAGTAGCACCACAGACTGTCCAGGAGCTCACTGATGCCCTGATCCAGGTCTGTGAGGAGGTTCCCCAGGACACCATCCGCTGTCTCATCAGGAGCATGTCCAGACATTGTCGGGAGTGCATACAGGCACGTGGGGGCCATACACACTACTGAGTCACATTATGAGTTGCCGTGATGAAATTCACACAAGTTGGAACAGCCTGTGATTTCAATTCTTTACTTTGATTTTCAGTGTGAATTTGAATCCAGCTTGCAATTTGTTGGTGATTTTGGTTTCCACTCACCGTTGTTACGTCATTTTGTTCACCACCAATTACACAATGTACAGTAAAGATTTTGATCTTTAATATATTTTGTTCATCGACACCCGATGTGTGATTTAAGTGTTCCCTTAATTTTTTCACCAGTGTATATATACCTTCACACACACACCTTATTAGGTAAACCAGGTCGTTAACACAAATAACCAAATAGTGATCCAATATATAAAGCATGCAGACACAGTCACGAGGTTTAGCTGTTGTGTAACCAAACATTATAATGGGGAAGACGTGACCTAAGAGAGTTTGACCGTGGTGTTATTGTTGGTACCAGATGTGGTGGTTCCAGCATCTCAGAAACAGCTGACCTCCTGGGATCTTCACAGAGTTCACAGCGATAAACAAAACACATCCAGTCAAAAACACCCTGCTAATGAGAGAGGTCAGAGTGGCCAGACATGTTTAAGCTGACAGAAAGGCCACACATACACAGATCTCTTTACAAGAGTGGTGTGAAGAAGGGCCTGTCTGAACGCACAACATGTTGAACCTCGAAGCAAAAGACGACCACGCTGTGTACCTAATAAAGTGGCCAGGGAGAGTATAGAAGGTATATAACCTTGTATCCTCATCACGTAAAAACACAACACAACATTTTCACTACATGAAGAGGAACTGATCCGAGGACAGTTCCCATCTCCAACAGCGTGATAATACAGTACAGTCCAGGTACAAAGACCCATTTTTAACTACAATACCCTGATTGCATTCCAAACAGAACCCTATTCCCTCAGTAGTGCACTACTTTGACCACAGGGGCCACTGGGTTCTTGTGAAAAGTAGTGTTCTACATAGGAGAACAGGGTGTTGTTGAAAAAGCAACACCAGTTATTAACACGTCAACCGTTGGCCCTCTGCTTATAGTGACGGATCATCAGTAGACATCGTCTTGACAGAAGCAAAGCTTTTCTCTCTGTGAGGAAACTAGCCTCAGTCACAACCCCCTATTGTTGACAATGGCTACCGTGACAACAGCAGCTTTCAACAAACCAGTTCAAATCATGCCAGAGTCGGTCTGTGGGGAAGTTTGTCTCAGTCTTTGAATACAAGTCTCCTTCCAGGCCCTCTGAGAATTCTTAGACGGGAGGACTGAATGATCAAACAGAGAAGAATGTCCTTCCCTGGTCCACGTAGTTCCGTCTGAGAACGGTTCCATTGGGTAGCCATACGAGCTGACCCCAAGTTGAGTCTCAGTGTCAGAACAAATGCCTGTGTAAGATCAAATCTGAGTGAGATGATTGTTGGTGCGGGTTTGTTTGCGTGTCCATCTCTGTTTAGGGAATTTTGTGTGTGTATTGTGTGTGTGTTTGTGTGTCACTGCCAGCCCAGTTGGGAGGGGTGCAGGTCTGTGCGTGTGTGTGTTGTGCGCGTGTGTGCGTGTCACTGCCAGCCCAGTTGGGAGGGGTGCAGGCCTGGCTGAAGAGAGAACGGCTGACCAGGTCCGGCGCCGTATGAGCTGAACCCGTTGGGCTGCGGAGAAAAACCCTCCAAAGCAGATTGGGCCTGGAACACACAGGACAGAGACATGAAGAGAAAGACAGAGAGAGGAAGACAGAGAGCACATTTTTATTTATTTTATCAGTTCAGTTATATGTGTTTTAAAAGATAACGTGTCATCAAACCAGATGCCAACACATTTATCGGAATGAACTAGGTATTTCATGAGGTTAAAGGTTTCAAAGAAACAAGCAAACACACTTCCTGCCGTCGCTTCTACTGCGGTAGTCGCAAATAGAAAACAAAAGAAATGGTGATGGTTTGTGGTTTACATATTGGTCTGTGTCTGTGTGTGTGTGTGTGTGTGTACCTGAAGCAGGGCAGACTGCATGGCAGGATTGTGTAGTTGGGAGGGAGACGGCGGGAAACCGGGCATCCCAGGGAAAGACAGCAACCCAGGGAATGCAGAGCCCCCTGGAGGCTGGAGGCCACTGGACAACCTGGGAGGAGAGATTCAAACAGGAGCATTGGGAGTATTACAGATGGGTCAGGTCTCTATCATTTAAACAGTCGTTCTGAAGGGGTCCTTGGAAGCCGAGTGACGTTGTAATTGAAGGAACTGAAAAATGTCAATTCTACGTTTATTTACAGTACACAGCATAAATGAGTACAGCCCTTCTGGAACCTAACAAAACCTGCTATTTCTCTTTGGCAATAAGACACATTTGGGTTTCCTATATGATTAATTGTTCCAGCAAACCTGGTATATCAGTAACCAATGAAAAAATTGCTTGTGCCATTTATGGGCAAATCATCAGCAAACGAGCACTTTTTATGGGCACTTTTTCAACATGACATTCTTCCAAGGTCACATCTGCATTCTTAAAGAAGTATATCACCTGGCCTCAAACCTATTGAGCATCTGTGTTGAACTTTGAAGAGAGAAGTTGAGCAGCACTGCCCATCAAATATCAAGGAACTTGAGATGGTTATCCACCAGGTGTGGTACAGAATAGATGTGACAGTGTTGGAACCTTGCACATTCAATGCCAAGAAAGATCAGTGCAGTACTAAAAAGTAATGGAGGGTTCACTAAGTATTAGAATATTACATATCTGTAGAATTTCATTGCAACCCTTGATTTAAGCAAAGTTACCCATTGTTTTTTTCTATAGTTATTAATAACAAATTTGTCTATGCTGTTATTAAGTACATGTTCAATAGATGAACATTTGATCATATTTCCATGGATTGTAATGGTGGTCATGAAGAAATGTAAATATATATGTACTCATTTACGCTGTGCACTGTGCATATTCAATGATTCTTCACTTAATTTCTGTCCTAGTAGGCCATCACTGGAATGTTAATGGTATTGGTTAACAGATGTTTCTGTAAGGTGTGAATGCAGGGACAAACAGTTTGCTTTTAATTCCCTAGCCTGGTTGACCCCCGAGATAACACCACTCAGTCACAGGAGATAACACCACTCAGTCACAGGAGATACAGTGGATATAAAAAGTCTACACACCCCTGTTAAAATGCCAGGTTTTTGTGATGTAAAAGAATGAGACAAAGATAAATCATGTCAGAACTTTTTCCACTTTTAATGTGACCTATAATGTGAACAATTCAATTGAAAAACAAACTGAAATCTTCGAGGGGGATGCGTGCTGCAACCGCCTTCTTCAAATCCCACCAGAGATTTTCTATGGGGTTCAAGTCAGGTGACTGTGATGGCCAGTGTAAAATCTTCCAGGACTTCTTCTGCAAGCTTCGGCTTCCTCACAGACGGCATGACGTTTTCTCCAAGGACTTCCTGATACTTCAATGAATCCATCTGGCCTTCCACATGCTGCAGGCTTCCAGTGCCAGAGGATGAAAAGCAGCCCCAGAGCATCACCGAGCTAACACTAACCCCAACACTGTGGGCAGTGTTCAGTGTATGCTTCATACTTCTTCCAGACATACCGCTGATCCATTGTGCCAAAAAGTTTTGTTTCATCGCTCAGAATCCCAAAACTTCTGTGGCTTACTTATATGATTTTGCGTTTAGTACGCGCCTTACTGTACTCATTGAAATTTCAGTGCCCGTTGCCACCAAGTCTTCCTGCAGGTCTTTTGCAGTCACGAGGGTTTTTCACAACCTGCCGTCACAAAAATCTGTTTGCAGCCATTGATAGGTTCCCTTTTTCTGCCACATCCAGGTAGTGTAACCACTGTTCCTTTTACTTTGAACTTGCGAACTACACTTCCAATGGTGTCTCTAGTCACATTCAGTGCCTTCACTATCTTTTTGTATCCTGTTCCTTGTTTGTGAAGGGCGATGATCTCTTCTCTTAACTTTCTGGACCATTCTTAGCCATAATTCTAACATGCAGTCAAATGTGACATTCAATAGACCCCTAGCCATTTCAGGTATTTCATGTGTTCCAGCTCAAGCACACCTGGTGCAACTAATGAAGCCCTTGATTAGTTGCATCAGGTGTGCTTGAGAAAACACCTGTTTTGCATATTTGTGCTGTTGTGAGGGATTCCATTCAGGGGGTTGAATAATTTTGAGACTGGGAAAGTCATAAGTTGCATTTTCAGTTGAATTTGGGGAAACCACTTGAAGCATTTGTTGTGTTGAGCTATTTCCATTGCTTTTGTTTGTTTCGTTCATTGCAAACAGCTGACAGTCTGTACATTTTGACAATACAACCTGATTTGCAAAGGGGGTTGAATAATTTTAATTACAACAGTACAATGTTAGTGCCACGTATTACGTTGCATTACTAGTTCAAGTTCAAAGTTTATTTATCAAGTTTTAAGTAGTCCGAATACTTTGAAGTGGGCAGTACCTTTGAATATGTTTTTGAGGTTGACCTAAAAAAACAGACAACCAGAGAATAACATAGAAAGAAGTTTCTGTTTTTGCCGTGAGCATATGTGTGACTAAGGTAGCCACATATTGGTTTCCTGTGTAGCTGAGTTTGTAGAGCGTAGCGCCATCAAGTTTGTGGGTTTGGTTGCCTCCAGGTGCCAGTATCAGTATGTGTAAGCACCAACTGAACTACACAGGAAACTCACAAAAATTGGATACTTTCCTAACATTCTTCTATTTATTTTAGTTAATTACAGAGGGACAATTGAGAGGCTGTAGTCATCTAAATATTTGTGTAGCTTGCATTATACAATTGTATGGCAGGATTGAGGAATTAACTAATTCAGTTTGAGTCATGTGGAACTAAATCGGCTTTTCAACCTGTCACTGGCCCAGGCTGTGGTCCCAACGTGCATCAAGACCACAACCATTGTGCCAGGGCCGAAGCAGTCGACTGGGTCAAGCCTGAATGACTTCCGACCTGTTGCACTCACCCCCACAACCATGAAGTGCTTCGAAAGACTAGTTCTGGCCCAGCTCAAGTCCTGCCTTCCCCCAACACTGGATCCCTACCAGTTTGCCTACTGGTTGAACAGGTATACAGAGGACGCCGTCTCCAGCATTAATTAATCCCCATTAATGTTTCAATAGAAATGCATAGAGGCGTATGGACGTAGACTGAGAAAGCAGGATGTTATCCATCTAATCCAGCATGCACGCGCACACGCACGCACACACGCACGCACACACTCTTACCCAGGCTGGAAGTTGGAACTGAAAGCTGAAGCAAAGCCCGGTAAAACCGCGGAAGACGAAGGGACTCCTGCCGCCGCCTGGAGAGGGGCCACGGACGCCGCAGACGCCCCGGCCCCCGGGGGGAGACCCATGAAGGACGACAGGACAGGGCTGCCCGGACCCCCCGAACCCCCGAACCCTGGAAAACCTCCCGGGCTGGGCCCTGGAGCCAGTCCGGTGAAGATGGAGGGGGCGGTGGTCAGACCCAACCCGAAGGGAGAGGCCCCGCTTGGGGGTACACTGTGGGTCAGCCCTGGGTAGGCCATGGAGGTCTGGGGGTGGGAGGCGGGGGTCATGGACGACAGGGACGACGGGATGGACATGGTCATGGATGACGGAGGGAAGGGGGAGGATGAGGAGAAGGGGGAGAGGCCTGGGTAGTGGGGCGGAGCGGGACTGGAAGGGAGGGCCTGGGGAGATCCTGAGGGGTGGGCCAGACCCAGGGAGCGGGCAAGGGCTGCAGACCCACCGGGCATCACCAGGGAGCTGAGGGAGGGAGTCCCTGCACGGGAAGGGCCTTTAAAGGCAGAGGGGACTGGGCTGTTACTGCCACTGCCTGTCCCCCCTCCTGCGCCGCCATGCCTGGCCAGTGGGCCGCGATGCTGCTCGCTGTACAAGGACGCCTGAGACTGGCCCGACAGGGCTGGGGAGGGCTTGGGGCTGGGGGCCGAGCCGGACGGGGTGAAGCTGCGGATCACCGACGCAGGTGGGGCAGTCTGGTGTGGGGACAGGCCCGGGAAGGCCGAGCCTGTTTGGGAGGTGTGGTGGGGGAGACCCATGAGGGTGCCTTGAGAGAGGGTGTCAGGGAGAGGGGTCCTGGGGGCGGGGTGGGGCCCGGGGGTGCCACAGGGGGTATTTGAGGGGGTCTGGGCCTTGATGACGGAGGGTGTGGCGGGGGGCTGGTGGGGGGAGCCTGACAGGGTGGGGCCTCCCTTGATGACGGAGGGAGAGGGGGAGGGGGCTCCCGGGTTCTGGGAAGGGACCTTGCCAGGGAAGACAGGGCTGATGGGGGTGGCAGGAGGGGGCTGAGAGGGAGAGGGCTGGGGAGGGACAGGGGTGGAACTTAGCGGAGAGGGGAGGGCTGTGGAATTGACCCCTTGGACAGGGTGCTGTTGTTGATTGGAGGGTCTGGCATAGCCTAGAGGCAGAGAAACAGATACAGAATATTAACACAAAAATGAGAACATAACTAGTCTGGCACTCGATCGGTCTGTGCTAACATTTCCCTCCTTGCCACTCTTTGATCTTTGCCAAACATTGTGGGATGTTATTGTTACCTGGACAGACAGAGAATATAGGAAACACTTTCACACTACAGAGGGCAAGCAAACTTATCCAGGTTTCTTGACAAGCACCACAGGTAGAGCCAATTAGAGGGATTGATGCAGTACCAGCTTGGAGAGCCTTAAGGCAGATGGTTAGGTTGGTGGCAGTGAGGTCTGTTGCTTGTTTGAAAGCCTTTAGTTTAGGCATTTGACGTTTCTTTGATTGCTTTCCTTTTTGTACGTTTATTTATGTCATCATCTGAGCTTACCCTTCTGCCTGGGCTTACTGACTGAACGGTCAAAGAGCGGGCCCTGGACATGGTAAGGAGCTGACCCTGAGCATGGTAAGTTGCTGTTTCCTGGGTACAAGATTCAATGCCTGGTAGCATAGCCAATTTCTCACAGACGCACCCATTCATTCAGGTTACAGCGATTAGTTTCATAAATTAGCAAAAACAGTAGGCTAGGGATTAGTTTTATTAGTTAGCATAAACAGTGATTGGTAATATAACAGCTAGCACAAACAGGTTTGGGTCCCAGATCTGTTGGTAGCACCTTATGGGGACAGCTGCTATGGGGATTGCAAGACAATGACAACAACAAAGCTGGCAAGACACCAGATCTGAAAAAAGGTTATCATCTTACAAATTTTAAGTACTTCCTTTAACAGGTGGACTAAAAGAGAGCAAGAGAGAGAGAGAGAGCACGCAAGCAGGAAGCAGCCAGAACGCAAACAACCATAGCCTAGCAACTCCATCCATCAGCCAGCCAGCCAAAATGCTAACAACCATAGCCTAGCAACTCCATCCATCAGCCAGCCAGCCAAAATGCTAACAACCATAGCCTAGCAACGCCATCCATCAGCCACCAAGCCAGACCAGCAGCTAGAAAACAAGGGTCAGCGTGGCGAGACCCTGACGTCCCTGGTCAAAGACACTGCACTAGGGATCAGGGTGCCATTTGGGATTGATCCTAAAACACACAGATAGGAAGGTGTGACCTCGGCTGGGTTGGAACAGAGACAAAGGCGAGTCCAGTAGTGCTGTGCCAATACAACGATTTAATGTAAAATCACATTTTTTTTCACAATATCGATATTCTGATCTCTAGAATCGATCATTATTTATTATGCTGTCGACAGCCGTTTTTTTAAATTACTGTAGCGGTCGCTGGACGGGCGTGTTTCTTTAACAATAATAGTTATGTATATATATATATATCACACAATCTACCTGATAAAAGCTGTCATTAAAGATGTCGTCATTAATAAGAAACCAGAAAAGGGTATGCTGTCATTTGACGTATTTTTGTTTTATTAATTTCCTTACTTAAAATGATAGCGCCAAAGCGACCACGACTTCTTACGTTAGAAGAGATTGTTTCTGTGTTGTTTGGTGCTCTTGAAAGCTATAATGATGTCAAGGTGAGTAAGAAATAAACTGTGGCTATAATTTTGTGTTGTCCATACTTCATGCTGTGAAATATTGGTAATATCTTTTAGATGACAACAGCAACCCTGTCGTGATAACTTGATGGACAAGCACATCAGCTGTGGAGCTCAAATGGTTGCTTGCTCAGTCTTGTAATGGAAAGCGTTGCAGTAGCTGTGTAGCCGGCGGACTAGTTGGTTGTTTTCTCACGTTTCTTCCGATTTTATTCAAATATGGAAAATGCCATTGCTAACAAGACAACTAATTGTCCAGTTTGTTTCGTCTGTCAGACTAAAATAAAGTTGTCTTCCTGCAAATGTTCCGCTTGTGCAGCAACAAAGCGTTGTCACTTGATCGCGATGATGTCCTGCATCTGCCAAAAGATGTACGCCACATACTTCTCCTTATCATTTATAAAAACTCGGTGGCCTATGTCTTGAGATTTGCCTTGTGCTTACTTTATTATGATCACATTAGCTGTACGGACCTTATTTGATTGCGGGCTCAATCTTGTCGCAATATATCGTTTTATGCATACTTAGACGTTCGTTATTTCTATTCATTGTTAATGGGAGAAAACAAATTATATTATTCCAAGTTACATTAATGTGTCGACAAATTAAAGAAGAGTACGTGCTCTTTAAAACAAAGTTAACTTGTAATTGTAATTTGTTTTTTTGTGCTATGTCTGTTTGTTTGAAATGTGTGAGAAAATATGATTTATTTTGAGAATTTTCGGTAATCAACAGCAGCATTCTAGAATTCTATTGGGGTCTAAAGGGTTATATTTAGAAGTTCTGAGTCATTTCAAATTGAGTGGTTCTTTTTTTTTTAGGGGTTGCCCATGTGGATTAGCTAAAGATTTGTATATAGCCTAATATTATGAAGTTTTTTTTTTTTTTTGCATTTCAGTAAGTATCGTGATTCAGTTGTGATATCCTGATGAATCGTGATGTACTGAATCGTAACGTGTTTCGTGATAAATATCGTATCGCAAGGTACTTGCCAATACCCACCCCTAGTGTCCAGAGCCGGTTCCAGACAGCGTGTCTGGTATCACAGCCAGCCCAACGAGACACAGATGGCACCCTATTCTCTAGATTTGTGAAGTAGTCTACTGTGATGGTAGCAGGGTGTCATTTGAGGAACACTACAAATAAGTAATTTGTTAGTGATCATCTCACCTTCAGATCAGCACCCAGGAAGGAGATGAAAAAGCGGGGTAAGACCCTGAACAATTCTCCAGACTGGTCTGTATCAACCATCTCCTTTAGGGAACCCCAGCCGTTCCATGTATTTGTGTATGTTCCACAGCAAAGTGGAACAGCCGATAACACTTCTCAACTAATCATCAGCGCCTCGACTTCGTGGCTCAGGTGTGCTGGTTCGGGGCTATGACATGTGACACGTCTAGGCGTTCCCGGAGGAGAGGTTTGAAGAACGCTGTCCAGGTAAATTCTCTGTCTGCGTAGTGTCGTAGGGCCGGAGCTGTTAGCCATAAACTGTATGGATCTAGAAGCATCTAGACACACATCTCTCAAGAGCTCCAGTTATGGCATCCACTCAGAGAAACGCAGACAAGCACCATGCTAGCAGGTTAGGCAGCAAGCTCCCCACACACACGCACGCAGCGAGAACTTGGTATACGCACGCAGCGACAACTTTGTAT